>JAQIVE010004248.1:0-14905 GCA_034698285.1 Sminthurinus bimaculatus | reverse complement strand
GCATACCTTTATTCTTTATTCACTGGCACTGCTCACTTATTGCATGTTTAGCTTTATTGCGTCGAATAAGTACCGGATAATCTGATATCGGATGTGGCAAAATGTAACAAGTGACTTGTGACCTTGACTCAACCGTGTAATCAAGCTGAAAGAGAGATTTAATTCAAGTTGTACCAGCAGATTCGAAGTGGACAGAATAAAATGGTTAGAAAAAAGTCCTACTTCGAATTTCAATAATTTTTGACCTAATAATTAATTAATTAATATACATACATATTTACATACTTATGTTTCCTGTTTATGTTGCACACCGCATACTGTCATTGTTTGAATTTAAGGATCCTGTGATATTTGAAGAAATGGTGCGCAGACTGCAAAAGAACAAAGGTGTATTGGGTGTCATTGTAACGAACGGACAAGGTTAATGTCCATTATTTATTTTTGATGTTCTTCATGAAAAGCTACCATATCTTTTCACAATGATATTTTATTTAAATGCATTGTTGTGTTTGTATTAAAACAGCCAGTCCTTGGGTTTTTTTCGTTTGTTTCAGGTCAACCAATTAAAATGGCTATCGAGAAGGTGTTAGGTAATCAATACTTAGATGGAGGTACGTGAAAAATACATTTTAAAATAGCACTATCGTTATCTTTGATTTATATTTTATTCAAATATTCCAATGGATCTTTATTTCTGTTTCCAATTTCCGACAGTAAAAACTCTTGAGGCGATGGCCACTGCTCTCATTCGTGATATTAACCCTAAGGATGGCCTTCGTCTTATGCGTATTCAATCAAAGAAAAATGAAGTTGTTTTATACAAAGGTAACCGGTTGATACAGATCAGTATTGTTTTGTGTTCGAGAAAAAGCATTTTCAATTCTTTAAAAAGTAATATAACAATATAATACATATAGATTATAATCGAAATGATAAATACATTCTTTATTTTGTATTATCTGTAACAGAGAAAGACTACATGTTAATTTTAATTCACGGACCTGACATTCTACCGTCCATGAGCCCTTTTCAACATGGACATGTTCACCGTCACTATTCACAGAGTAATCAAGGAAATACTACGGATTAAACACTTGCTTTAAATCATTTATCTTTACTATAATAATACCTAATATTAGAAAGTGGCATAATACATACGCAGCATAAAAGAAAAATCAATGTTATTTTTCGAATTTAAAAATTAAAGAAAACAAGTTCAATTTATATATTCAATTTATATATAGGACTCAGTCTTTTTGTTCTATGAGATAAGTAAATAAGTAAATTTTTACATACTTTCAATGACAATAGACATTTGTAGATTTGTATATTATTAGAGAGTAATACAAAGATGACGTGAGACTTGAGTCAATGTTAGTGCCACACAATACTTACGTTTTATATAAAACAAGGACATTACAAGCATGGCAGTTCTTTTTGTTAAGTACACAACGACTACAATGATGACAAATACACCAATATTAATAATAATTTCCATTGTAAACAACATTGTACTCACAGAGAATCTTAAGAATATTGAATATTAACTGCTTGGCATTTAGATATCATAAAGTGAGAACATCGAGAATCTTTTGTTTTATCGTGTATCGCGTAAAAAACTAGCAATAATAAAGGAATACACACTACTAATATGTTACTATGCACAATGCACAATGTTTCTACGTTATTTTTTACTGTGAAAATTCATCTTCATAAATCTTGAAACTTGTAACGTTTAACTTATAGAACGTGCCTGATGACTGAGGAGTAAACATTATAAGTTGAGCCTCGTAAACGCCATACACAAAACGTTATAATTGATTGCAACGATTTTTGTCATTTCAAGTCAACAGGTAAAAAATTCGGGGATTACAACGAGCAAACTAATTGGGAAATAGGAAATAGGCTATGCAGCGGGTGAAACATTTATATTTCGATGGATCAAGATTTTATAATCCCAGAGGATTACAATCAAAGTTTTCGACAACCATGCTGACTATACATATTATTACAATATTTTGTACAAAGCACACATTGCGAATCACGAAAATATGCATAAATTACACACAAAAAATGTTGTTGTGTCATCCCGTGTATTTGATAGTAAGGTACCGATGTTGCTTCGGGAATTTACGATGCTGTATTGGCATAATTTGTGTTTCTTCTGTCAAAAAGTGAAAGAAGTCGACGCACCGGTATAAGCTAATTCTTAGAAAGGTACCTGCGTATAACCCCATCATCGGATTTTTTGTTGGTATATTTTGGGGCATGCACAAAAATAGTGTTTCCGTAAAATATATGACCTATCGATATCGATTGAAATATCGTTTCCATATTTTTGTACATAAAAACGAAAATGTTTTATCTTTTATCATTTATCGTAAAAATATATTTATGAATAATATAACTTGGATATAATACATAATATAAATGATTGCTTTGTAGTTTGGTAAGTTAGGAGAACGAGAGTGCAGTTAAAATAGTTAAAAACCTACTTCATCTAGAATATCATATTTCCCTTTGTAAGCAATCGAGATACAATAGTGATCAAATAATTGTCGTAGTAGCTCTTGTTCATCTAACATTTCAATTTTTTCAATCCTTTCGATCTCTTTCCGAGGTATTGCTGCATATACTTCATTCATTGTCCAACACTTTGCTCCAGTCCAGCCGGTTTCTAAGAATCTAAAACCAACATTCAATTAATTTACAATTAGTACGATATTTTATTCAATAATAATTACAATAAAATGTTCAAAAACAAACATAAATTAGTCGTACATATTAGGTATTACTTATGTATATGTAGACCAAATATAGATACCGTTAGAAAGATAACATACTGTTTCTGTCTAGTTGTAGCTAACCTGTTTCTCTGTGACTCTGTATCTTTACAATGATCAACGCCAGATAGATGACACCCACGTAACGTAAGATTTTTAAGCATGACCTGGGCAAACTTATCAGTCATGTTTACCTGGGAAAAGTAAAAAAGAATAATTAAATTGACATTCATGTAATGTTGTATACATTGCATTAGAACTTAGTATAAACCTGTTCATAGTTGATGAAGACCGAATTAATAAAATGTTCACTCAGCCAAGCGAGTAAACTTTCGGATGATTTTGCTTCCAAGTAGACTAGAACACATTCTGATAAGAATATTGTGGGGACATCAAATTTTATGCCACAGCTTGCCAATTTGGCCTCAACCTATGAAACAATTGGCATTATTACAACATTTTGGTTTAAATTTTAAATGCAAATACTGTAATATTGAATATATGTACCTGAAGCTGAAATACAGATTATTGACAAAAGTTCTGGCTTTGTTCATCAAAATTAAACAATTTCCTAATAATATACTTACCTGTTTTACATCTCTCAAATCCGTACCCACAATATGGTAATCAAATGCATGTAATTCTGTTTGACTTCTTACAATGTCGCCGTCTAGTAAATATTAAAGATTGAAGCAAAATGTTAGTACATTTTACTACTTTTTTTTATTAAAAGTACATCTTTTATATACATTGTTTTAAGAAGCTTATAAAATATATTATTTGAGTATAATTTCTTCTTGACGTTTTGATAGCATTATAACATAGCATTAGCATTGATAACATTTAAATTAAAATCTTCCATTCTTAGTTTTGGCATCATAGTTCTTCTAAAAATACGCTATAAAATCTCAAAAAAGTACCTTCATTGGCAATGCCGGACAAGAGTTCTTTGTTATTCTTGACAAAATGAACTTTCTTTAGAGTAGTAGAAGGGAAGTCGACATCGACAAAAGCATTAATCTTTACTTTATCAGCAAATTTATCTTGATCTTGTTTCAAACGCCAGTACAATGTATCAAATCCACAGCCCAAGTTAATTATCTGAACATTCCCAAGGTCAGGGCTACTGTCAATTTCACCAAAAACGTTTAAGGTATTCAATACTAATGTATAAACGCCGTGTGTACGAGCATAGTACCCCCGATTAATTTCTGGGGCCTTTTTCGTAATCGGACCACGAGAAGCAAAATACGAGAGAAACGGATCTGACCAATAACCTAAGCTAATTGCCGATCTTTTACAATTAGTCGCGTCGTCATTTGTAGCTTGAACGGCTTCATCCCCCTGTTGAGCAACCACACTCATTTTGTTTACTTACTTAATAACTGATACCAAAACTAGCAATTAAGTTACACACTTAACAAATCAAATTTAACTGTTGTCTTTATTATTTATTTACATTATTTCTGTCCAAGGTATTTACCTATTATTTCAATATAAAATATGTACTATATTCTGCTCTTCTCTCCTCTCTTCTTTTTTCTGTACTAAATATGTACATATACATTTTTATCAAACATTTCCCGGCTGGCTTGTCATAGAGTAATGATTTTATTTTGGTGGGATTTCGGCTACATTCAGGCAGGACCAGGACCAGAGAAAAAGTGAAAAATGAAAAACAGTGAGAGAGATTAACTCCAAATTCTGAAATAAGAAATAAGTTATCGTCTTTTCACGTTTACGCATCGGCTTTAATTGCACTTTTTTTTAGTGTACCATCAAACACTGTCAAAGAATCATTAAAGGGAAGGCTTCAAAATGATTAAAACGGACGAAATGTATCTGGAGAATTTGACAGAGTTCATCTACGACGAAAAAAGGATTGTAAGTCATTCATTGTCCTTCAAATGTTCAACATTTTAACATGTTATTTTGATAGAATTACAAATGTCATGTAATGTTTTATTTCGTATGTATGTACAGTATAGTTTGCTTCATGTAAGTAATTACCTTGTATGTATGTATGTATAAACAAAGTTCGTTTCGTTATGCTTCTTTAGGTAACCTTCAAGTACCTGAGTGTTACATTAGGAGTTCACGTAAATGTGGCTAAACAGTAAGTCATGACAAAAGTTAAAGTTGTTGTTGAATGCTATCAATGTTATTTCACGCTTATTTAATACTCTCTTTGAAAATGTATGTTGTAGCATCTAAAGACTTGACTAATGTATGTATTCCTTTTATTTGAATCACCAATTTAGGATGTTGTATACATTCTACACCCAAGAGAAAGCAAAAGGAAAAGAATTGTATGCAATATATTTCTTATCTGGTTTTGGTCCTGTTTCAAATTTTAAGAAGGAAGAAACAAAAGACAAAGGCTCTTCAAATAGCGATGAGCAAGCTATCAAATCATCTAGCCAATCTTCATCAACCGAACAACACTTTATCCTACTTTGTCCATGTAGTAAATTGGAAGAAACAAAGCAAAAATTCAGTAAACTCTTGAGTGTACACGTTTATTCCTTAAGTGCATCACCCGTTGATGATTTTCAAGAGCTTAAAGCCACCGAAAAACTTCTAATGAGCTCTACAGGGAAGACGCCCTACGAGTAAGCCCCTTCTTAAAAATCAACAAATTATAATTTGTATATATACAGCCATGCAATTCAAAGACAAGATTATTCAATCGATCAATACATTTCTATCAAGATGTACGTATTACTGTGTTAATGATTACAATACTTAATTATTTTCCATTAAAAATTAAAGTTTTGGACCTTACACATGTAAGGGTGCGGTGTTGAGAGAAGAATGTAAAAACAAATCTTCACAAGAAGTACCAAAAGCAAATATCAACAAAAGCAGCAGTAAAGCAAGTCAAGACTCTCAGAATTCTCAAGTATCAGTAAAATCAGAACCAAAAGATTCCACATCACCATCAGCAGATAGTAAAACCAAGGCGAATTCATTTTTTGGAAAGCAGACCTCAAGTAAAACAACTGCAACCAAGAAAGATTCCACACCTTCATCCTCTTCAAAAGAAACCAAACAACAAAAGTCAAAATCAAGTGAATCAGGAAAAGCTAAAAGTACTCAAAGAGGACTTGGATTTTTACCTGTCGATAAAAACAGCATTGTTCCTGAATCAAAACCAACTGAATCCATTAAAGTTAAATCAGAACCAAAGGACGCGAAACGAAAATCGCAAAATAAAAAAGGTACAGTACTTATACTATACTATTTATATTACAATATTATTATTCTTTCTTTTTTTTTGCTGGTCAGGCAAAATGAGTTGTAACATAATATCATTTATGTAGTTACAAATTGACAAAAGTGTATAAAATTATATTCATTGATTTTCATGGCGGGCAGAATATTTCATGAAATTAGTCAATGTTTTTTTAATCCTTGTAGAAGATCCACAACCTCGAAAACGTATTCGTGTGCAGTCTAATTCAGATTCTGAAGAAGATCGTAGTACGGCAAGAAATAAAAAAAGGAACTCGAGAGCTATTTCATCATCATCATCATCATCATCATCATCTGAGGAATCAGGTACAGTAAAATTATATTTTGAACTTGCAACTGACATGCGTAAAATATAAAATAAATAGCTAGCACTGAGTGCAGATCCATAAGCTAGGGCGTGCATCTTTTTTTTCATGAAAGATGATTTTCAGATGTGGTTTATGGTTTCTCTTGTAGTATCATTTGTTTTACACGGACAGAATCGATAAAAGACAAATAAAATTTGTTTTTAGTGTTGTCTAACAAAGTGTAATATATACACTTTAAATGTGCGAAACGTTATGCTACAAAATAACAAGTATACTTGTTTAAATAATTTTTGTATTAAACAAATACTATATTTGTTTCTTACAAAATGCTGTAAACATTATTTACTTGTACTTTTAAATAGCATACTAACAATTTTCTGGAAAAACTAGTAAACAGGAATGTATAGCTATAAAGTTGATTCTATTTATTTGCAACAAGAGCGTAAAAAAATATGTCATGATTATAAATTCATAATAATTCCCTTCAGTCTTTAACGAGAGCTAATATAAGTTGTACATACTATATACGTATGAGCTTAGGAATTCTAGTTTTGTTTACGTAAAATCTTCATGTAGCACTGTATTCAGGAGCTTATCTTTATCCCGTGTTAAACCGGATTTTCCTAGTTTCTTTATGCATTCTCTTGATTACTTTTGTGTATTGGCATATTATAGATCGACATTGTGTATCGGTGTCGTTACACAATACATGAGCGGCTCCGTCACTTCAATATGGTTAAATAAGGGCCTATGACCCTCATGAGAAGCAGTCCGCAAGAGCAATTTTTATATATATTTTGAATTTTCGACTACTTCTTCCTTCTCAAATTCTAGACTCTTCAGTAACAATTAGACCTGTTTTGGTAGATGGTTATTGGTTATAGCCTGTATTGTATATCAGGAGAAAGCTTACAAGTACGAATTTACTCTTCCTAATGTTACAAACAATCAATTCAAATTCGGAGTCTTGTACCCAAATTTGAGAAATGTTGAGTTTTGACTGCTCGATTCATTTGAAGTCCTTGTTCGAAGTTTACCTCTATGGTTCTTCACTCTGATAGATTTGGTAACAATTGAGTCACATTAATACCGAGAAGTAAATGTGCATGTAATCGGGAACCAACCTGATGTGATATCGAAAAGACGCCGTTTATAATCGTTGGTTGAAACGAAAATTTAAGAACCATTCTACTATATTCTCAAAAACGCAAAACTAAAAGTATTTGTCTGTGTGTTTGTTTTTTGTAAGTGTCCTCGTTTTCTAGAAATTAATTAGGAAATACATAAAGGCAGCAAACGCCTAGAAAATAATTTTGCAAAAAAAATCTCATGAGATTTTTACACGTTTTTGGTCAAAACTCTTATCAATTTTGATCAACTTTTGATGAGATTTCATAAAAATCTCGTCAAATTTTCATGAGATTTGATATGATTTTTTTCTAATAAGGGAATTCATGGAACGCTCAGACAAAACGATGTTATACATCATTCTTAGAATACACTTACTTTACCTTGATGCAATCTTTTTTCTTTATAATATTATAGGAAATATTTAAAATCCATTTTGATAGAATTCCTAGCTTTTGGCTTGGAGCTCATTACTTACTTACTTACTGACTGACTTTTTAGTTAAATAATATAGTCTCAGACGTGCAGACGTGCTTCAAAATGCATGTTTTGTGGACAAGAAATTTATGGCTATTTCAATATTGTTATTGTAGTCGAACTTACGAGAAGGGGTTGAGTGATTTTCAAACTACAGTATTTCGTAAAAAAACGTGTACTGCAGGCGAATCATACAAGCTCATCGTTAGACACACTGGTTGTTATTTTATGTTTCCAAAGAGTATCTTATCCAATATAACATCCATTATGTCATCATATGTTGAGAGTTGAATACAAATGCATACTCTCTCCTGTTTATGCACATCTGTTTATGCATCGTGAAGTATTGTGTATGGCGCTTGACTGCATGCATGTGTTATATAAATATACAATTAGGGAAAGGGAAACGCAGGCAGGAAAATGTAAAAGAAAGTGAACTGTTGCAAAACTAAAATCCAACTATACACTGAAAGTGTGTAAGAATATTTCCACGAGCTGCTTATGTATACAGAAGTATAAATCGACCTTGCTTTATAGTCAGCGGTATAGGATATCTCAACCATAACTTTCTTGACGTTAGAGCACCATTAAGTGTTCGCCGTCTTACATCTCGTTCTACGAAGCTATTTTAAACCTACCTAAGAGTCGAATGTAGGACATTTTATAACTTTGCAAAAACTTAAATTTTAGGATTTTCTCAGAATTTCCTGTATGAGTTTTAATTAGCAGAAGTGTTCACTTTTTCCTTGTTACATATTTGTTATTTACTGTACGAAATCATGAAATGAATTTATTTTATAACAAATGTGAACAGGACTTCTATTATTGGTCTAGTAATTAAATGTATTGATGCGTACGATGTGTATTCAATATTCAATATATGTATTGTAAATATTTTCAGATGTTCCAGATTCTCCTCCCCGTCGTAAAATGCAAATAATTGAATCTGATTCCGATGATGATTTTCAACCCAAAAAAGAAAAATCACCCGAAAAGAAATCACCTGAAAAACCTGTTCTACCTCCCTGTGCTCCTGGAAGAAGGAGAGTTTTGAAGGTTGTGACAAAAGCAAGTTATGATGAAGATGGTTACATTAGTAAGTCTATATTTAATATGTTTTCAGCTTATTTTGCACTGCGTAAAGTATTTAGAAAAGAATTAAGAAAATTCTAGTTTTTGAAACAAACTCGGGATGAACAGCCCCACAAACAACAATAATTGCTCTAGTTCCTGTCTCTGCCTTTATACTTAGGTGTTTTTTATAGATTCGAGGACAAGTTCATGTTGAATTCATGGATTTCATACTTTTATGCTTAAACTATCTTCAGTTTATATCTGTATGCATAACAAAAATCCACTTAATAGAATATGCTCAAAAGAGCTCTAGACTTAAAGTCTTCACTTGGCACACGGCATAACATGGAACCGGGGACAGAGGTAAATGTCCCCATTAGTCCTGATAGTTCATTAATGTGAAATCTAAAATGAAGCATTTTCTTGTATGTGCTTTCAAAACCTTCTTATGCTTGAGGAAACAGGGAGTCACTTTGATCAAATAATTTTTCTTTTTATCCCTGCGTATTATCGCACTATCTTATATCTTATACATACTATAACTCTAGTCCCATATTTCACTCTGATTCGTTGAGTAGAGACCTGTTTTAGTGCATTCGCTTTTGAGCTGTATGTGCATTAAGTTTACACAGTGCTTCCTATAAAATCATTTTGTGTTTCTATTAATAATGCATCATCCTGTGAATTGGGAGGTCTACATATCACGTACTTTTTATAAATTAAGTATTATTACAAGTGTTTGAAAAAACCTGGTTAACGATAAGATGGTATGAATTGTTTTGGACAGAAAATTTATCATGTGCTCCATATATTTTGTAGTTACAACGAAGGAGAACGTGATGGAATCTGAATCAGATGATGAAAACACGGCAGACGCAGATGCAGACAAAGGGAAAGTTGAGACATCGAAATTTACGAGTCCTGAAAAGCTGAGTAAATCTCAAGGTGATGTGATACAACCCGAAAAATCTCAAACCAAAAGTAACGGTACTAAGAGTAATACTCCAAAAGGAAAGAAAGAAACCAAGGGAAGTCAACCTAAAACGAAGCAGCAAAGTATTACATCTTTTTTTACGAAAAAATGACGGTCTAATTTTTAACAAATACAAAGTATGTGGGTATGGAGTATTTACTGTTTATGACTATACGCTTGATAATAATATTGAAATTCTTATATTGATATCTGACATCGGATATTGTATAGAACATACGTCTTTTGAATTAATTAAACTTTTGTTTTATTCATTCCTATAATAGCATAATTTATAATGTCATTAGTTTTAATTTATAAAGAGAAATCTTTGAATTTATTCTAATGACACTAACATAATATTAAATCCATCTTTTGTTACAAGCAACTGCACATGATGCCTTTAATATGTATATATGTAACCGCTATCATCATAATATTGTAAAATTATTTTGTTAACGTAATATTTTCCAGGAAATGTTTTTCGAATGTAGAATGTACTTATTGAATTGATAAACTACGAAACGGCGAATAAAAATATTGAAATAATCTGTCAAATCTGAAAATTTCACAATCGTGCTTGAAATTAGAATTCTTATTAAGCGTATTATTGGTTAAGTACCAGGAACTTCTTTGTTGTACTGTACCACGCCAATGATCCTACGTCAAACTTAATACTTAGGTCAATCGGGAAGAAACGTAGCCTTCAACAGTTATTTCATTTTCCTTTGTTATCCTTAATATTTATTATCTATTATTATCTAGCATTATAGTTCAGTAAATATTTGCTTGTTCATGTATATAATTGAGAGCGTTTACGCTAGTAGCTGTGACCTTGAGCAAGAAAACGCTTCGTATTTACTACTCCAAAAATAACTTGTATAATCTTTATCGAATTTGATAAACATATTCTTTGGAGCTTTGAGAAAATTATTATTAGAAACTTTCCCTGTAATCCTGTTGTTTTCAATAGTTAGTACACGCAAGGTTGCCTGTAAAAACTAATGCGCCATTCATAAGTATATCAAAAGTATAAGTGCTATGAATTCACAACTACAAATCATTAAGGATTATGGCCAAAAACAGAATTTCCCATGATAAGGAATAAGAAACCAACATGTGTGAGTATAATATAATATTTTTATTTACCTACATCGGGTTTTATACGTCATACATAGGTAGGTACTTCAAAAGTTATGCTTGTATTATATGCTGTCATCAAAAGTGAACGGAAATTTATGATATGTGTAGAAACATCGAGTCACGGAAAGATGAAAGTATAACTGCTATGAAAGAGTAAATAGTGTGTGGGAAGGAAAAGAGCGCATTATGTATTTTCTCCATGAAACTCGTGCATTCAGAATCATAGTATGAGTGCTTACACCATAATACATAGAAACCAGTACAAGCACCGTACAAATTTCCGGAAACGTACTCCATACATACTCTGCAGTATATCTCTGTACAAAAGAAGCAGCGCTAAACTTTATTTCTTTTAATGTACTAAATATTTGCTTGAGAGAAGTGAATCTGTTTCTTTACTTTCAATTGCTATTCTAGTATCCAGAGAACAACAAAGAAATTCTTTTGTCATGAAACTGGATGAAACATGATGTGCATAAGTCCACATTTCTTCTCGTTGAAGAGGACATTCTGGAACAAAAATTGGGCATTTGTTGTGGTGTTTTTAATCTCATAATTTCCCTAGTATGTATTTTAAACAGCGAAAGTTTCCCAACAACTTTCGTTTCTCTATTTTTTTAGAAAACTACCTTTATGTATTTGTTTTTTTGTTCATAAGTACTTAATTGAGGTTATATCCTCTTCCTTATGATTGTAATGTTCGAAGCTCTAACAGTGCGAAAAATTGTTTGTCCTTGGATTTTTGGCTGTGGACAGTAAACAATAGCATAACGATCATGAAGACATGGAGCTATACGAAATCCACTGCTCTTAAACATAATATGATTGAACGGGAACCGATAGCCGTTGTAGAATATGAACCATGATCTTTCTCAATATGAGACATTGTAGGGTAGCAAAATGTAGTTTATCATCAATGCAAGGGCAGAAATTACGAATGCCTATCTAAAATAGCAGTTGGCTCTAAGTAAGTCGCAAAATCATTGGAAATAAACTAAAAAAACAGGACTTACAAGATTGTTAGTAGTATATAAATGTGATCTACTACACATGTAATATGTATGTTTCTGCTATACTTTCACACATCGATATTTTACACGAGGATGAAAAGTGAGGAGCGTGTCGTTTTATGTATTTGACCGAGAAAAAATGATCATTTACTCTCTTTTTCGGGGGTGCAGGTATATACGTATCATACGGATACCTATAATAGATACCATATTGGATACATCCTCCCGTACAGCATAAAACACAAATTGCACATTTTACTATACATACACACAACACAACCTATATCCTTTAAATTATTACCCTAGTGTTAAGGTGATGAGCGATAAGTGTTAAGTATATTTATGCATTAAAAAACAATCCGAGTAAAGAAACAAGAAACCTCTAGGAGTTTTATGACCCTAAAAATACAGACAGATAGATATCAACTTGCATGCTTGCTTACTTACATTGTAGATTGTAGATGCAACACAAATAGAAGGGGACTATTTTATTAGCATTATTATGAACTCTGCAAAAATTTATGTTAAATTTTCTAAAACAAACACGTCACACATTATTGGAAATGCTTCAGTTATTCGACAGCACGTTCCATTTTCCATTTCATCTATCAAACATACACATGGAGCTGTAGTTTAAAGGTAAACTGAAGCTGTATCATCTGCTGTCATCTCCCTACTTTATTGTTCTTCGTCTCCATGCCCTCGATTTTTCCATCACGCATGTATAGGTTCATGTGTTGCATATCTAAAATATATATTACATGTGGTTCTTCCTAGCAAATTATGTAAACTTACTGTCGTTTGTTACTGTTGTACTTATGTCACAAATGCTTTCTTGCGGAAGGCCAAGTGCCAAAAAGTGAAATGAGAACTAGATACTACATTCGTTTAGTTTTTGGGGGTAAGTTGGCAATTTTAGGTAATGGTATGGATGTGTTTGATTTTCACTGCAGATTGAAAGTAACTGCATAAAAGTAGGCACATACATACATGCATGTGCATGTATCGGTATATCCCCCGTTCAATAAGTCTCAATTATCGTCTTGTCCGTTATTTGTCGGATGTTCTTGGTTTTTATATAATAGTGAGTTGTAAAGTCTATGCATCATGACAGTGAAAGCAGTGTAGCTTTTTTATTTTAGCACAATTTTAAACAATAGCTGTGCCGATTGTCAATTATAAACTAAAGTAATAGACTAAAGTAATGCTCTACGTGTGCTGATCTCCAGAGTTTTACCTCAATTCCTTTCCCACCGTGAATCTTAACTTATTGAAATGGCGATACACATCTGCAATACAAAATCAAAGGGTGTTCAAAGTTTGAAGTCCAAATGGTCTTTTTTCAAGAGACTACGACAACCACACTACATAAATATTGCATGGATCCGGGAGAAACATACAGGCAGAGTTTCATAAAATTGAAGCAGATAATAATATTGTTTTTATGTTTGTTTACAGACTTGTACACGGAGAAACAGAAAGAGCTCACACTCAGTGCTAATAAGGCACTTGAAATAACCGAGTCTAATATAATAAGAGCTCTATTTTTAATGTATTTGGTTTTCTTGCTGCATTTTGCGTGTATATATATATATATATATATATATACATAAGTACCTCTTTATCATTCTCTTTCTAATGTTCAATGATATATAGAGAAAACTCCAGAAACAGTAAAGCGACTCTTTATTTTTATCGGAGGCTGATTTTTGTTTTTTCTCGTGTGAAGCTGTCTTCTTTTTTCACAAAGTGTTGGTTGGTGTTGGTGAATAATCTGGATCGGGATGTTCCAAGTTCTACTTACTTACTACAGCAAATAACCCAGTATTATCCAGTAAAATCAAGACTACATTTGTTTGTTCAACATAATTTCGACTTGCCTATCTGTGGATAGTAGATATACGTGTATGTATGTACATGATTATCTATGGAAATGGAGACAGTTGGAAGTTGGGCTGCATGTATCTTGTTTTGTTCACCCTTATTTTGGAGTTATTGGAACTTCCTTCTCGGTTCTTTATATATATATACGTATAGGTAGTTAGTGAATGTGAATCTGTATGTGTGTATATAAGTGTATAAACATATATATTTATACACATATATGCATGAAGTATTAAGTTTTCTCTCCGTGTTTACAGCAGTACGCACAATTTTGGTTGTGCATGTGTGAGTAAAAGTTGGTCTACTTTTAGTCTAATGGTTTCGGAACATTTGTTGCTTGGGAAGTTTAATGCTACACTTAAAAGTCAACGTAGCGGACAGCGTAGAGAGTGGTGAGGAATAAGTACTGATAGATAATAGATATTATTATATTGTATAAGTAGAGGGAGGAGCAGGGTAAACCTGATATAACATCGTAGACTCAAAACATATACATAGATAGTTATAGAAAGAAGGGACAGGAAAAAACAAGAGCTTCTTCCTTTCTATATCTCTATCTCTCTGTCAAAATGCTCTGCTCAAAAATCCAAATGCACATTGACAGTCAACTTGCAAAAATACAAACGTATACAGTATACAGTCAACTTGAGTGTAGAGTGTAGAATCCGAGCAAGTAAAAAGTACATTATTGTGTGTATATCTAAGTATGTATACTGATATACAGTATACATGTGCTTAATACACTTTGTACTTACAGTGCATAGTGCATAATAATAATAATAAGTTATATGAAAAGTATAGTCAAGTAATAAATGAGCTCGGAACCAAACTTTATGACTCAATTTTTACCGAGTTGAATGTCATATACAAGTT
>JAQIVE010004247.1:0-14906 GCA_034698285.1 Sminthurinus bimaculatus | reverse complement strand
AAGAATATGAAGTCAAAAAAATATTATCTCGCAAACATTTCCTGAGCCCTGGTTTGGGTTTGGAGCTTTACGTACATGTACATGTGTATTACCATATGTGTATTGTTCCTGCTCTTTTCTTGGTTTATCAGTATAGCTTCTTGCTCAAAACTTCGACTTTCATATCTACCAACTTGTGAAGAGATACACCGGGTACCTACTGTATTTGTGTTTGTATTTATATTTTGGCACTTTTCACTTCCCTTTCTTTTGCCTTCGTCTCTACATTTTCTCCAGAAGCCAGTAAAACTGTGCACTGACATACATACATACATACATGCATAGCCTGTGCAACGAGAATTTTGCTGTCTAACGAAAATAATACAGTCATTTAAAAGCAATTGAGACGAGAGCACGTTCCAGAAGGTATATAACCGTTTTCAGCAGAGTAGAGTAAAATCCTGCAGTGGATGGCGGTTGAAACCACACATGCATGGATGGGGTTTGTTGGTGTGTGTATTTTTAAAAGAGAGTAGAGCAAGTTGTCCTTCTCTTGTGCTTTTTCTATACTCTTTTTCCAATTTACACGAGCACAGCTATACATATGTAGTTGGAGATGAAGCTTCTTTTCATTTCATTACATGGTGCAGCAGACACCATGAGCATTTTTCTTCCTTCCTTTCTTTTCCCTACATTCTCCAAGTTAAATTGGAATACACTCTCAAGTTGGCATCAGCATCAGAAAGAAGGAACACGAAGAAAGACAAAGAAGAAAGATAGAGCAATAGTACATGTAGTATGCATAGGAGATGTGGGGCGTTCAATTGGAATGGGGGAGCAAAGGAAGAAAATACAGGAAGATGAACGAGTAAACATGTCAATTTGTATGCAGGTTGGCTACATTGTAATGTGAAGTGTGGGCTACATCAATGTCTAAATGTCTAACTTGGTATTATTATTATTATTATTATTCCAAGGCCTCATTTTCGATCTCTTTCCATCTTATATGCTTCGTTATTGTTGTGCAGGCTCGTGAAATTTTCCGGGTTGTTGTTTTTCTTTTCTTTTCTTCATGTGGTTATTTCGGATGATTCCACAAATTCCAAATTTTACAGTTTTTTTCCAATTCCTCTCCTTACTTCTTCGTCTATGCTTACATACATTGTCATCATTGTATTCGTCTTGCCCTTGGTATTCTAGCTCTTTTTTATTTCCAAAGGAGCGGAGCTTGTTTTCATTTTTCATCTCATTTCCTAATACATACAATACACAATGCATGATAGATAGATAGATAGAAAGCATTGAACTTTGCATCGTATCCGCACAATGAGCAAAGGTAGATATAAAAACGAGTTTTCCATGGTACAATTTTTTGTGCACGATCTCCTGGTCCAAGTCTACATATAACACTTGGCAGTAAAGATACCGCAAGCACATTTTCTAGCAATTCCCTCCTTTGTTTTGTTTTCTACCGGAGTTACGAGGCTTCCTTGAATGTATGTATTTTTTCTCTCAGATTTTTCGATCTGCAATTTATCTATACGTACGTGGAAGTTTTGGATTGATTGCTCCATGTATTGTATATTGTATGGAGTACGTTTTTTAAAATTGGAAAATTTATAGATTCATTTCAGGGAGTTTGCTTGACTTGGCAAATGCCGATAGGAAATACCAAACAGTTTTTCTTGTATCTACAACCTACATATTTAGAGACCTTGTCTTGTCGTTCCGTAATGCGCTCAGCGCTCATTCTTGCTTGATATTCTTCGTTTTTTTTCTGCACATGCCAATAAGTTTCAAAGCCCTTGGTTTTCAAGTTGAGCTTTGGCGTTTGGCACTGGTACTGGTATAGGTACTGGTACTGGAACTGACACTGGCTTTTTGGACTTGGACTTTGGACTGGGCCTGAAAAATTCTAAGGGAAAGTCAGGTCTTATTCCATAAGTGTTTATGTCCGCACGGGGAAGGGAAACTTGTTTCTTCTCATATATAATGGAATCGAAGGTGAGCTAACTGGGAATTGAAGTTGGCCTCCAAGTTTTGTTGGAGTTGTGAGCTGTTCACTGTTCAACTCTTCTTCTGTATGTACAGATACATATATACATATACTCCCCCCATTCCTGTTCAGTTCCCAATTCAAAGTCCAACTGTGTACCTACGTTTGTAACTTGAAGAAAGAAAAGACCAAGTCGAGAAGAGAACAGGACAGAACTGCAGTAAAGAACTATCATCTATGGGGAAAAGCTGGTACAAGCCTTTTCATTTTCTAGTTCTTCATTCTTGGGAATTGCACAAAGTACATAGAAAGAAGTAGAACTCCAACTACTACTACTTGACTACTTTGTTGCTCTCCAAATATGTACAAAACGTGGGTACTTCCAGCAGAAAAATTCAAAAAAGTTTGATATAACATTGCTCCACACTGTACACTGTACACTGTACAACGTACAGTGTACATTGTACATCCAACATCTACAGTACATAAATTCACTTTTCTTTTTTTCCTGAGCTGTGTTGTACTTGACTTTTGGGAAGGAAATAGCAGACGTCTCTCCTTGCACTTTTCCACCTCACTTCACATCAATATCACAGAGACCTTTATTGGTGGTTCGTTTCGTTTCTTTCCTTGACTTTCCTTGTGTACAATAGAAATGAAGACATGGATAGAAAAGGGGAAATGGCATGAGGCAAAGCAAAAGGAACGTCCAGTCAGTTGTATCTATCTATCTAATATATATTTACTTGGGCTTGTTCTTGCTTTTGCTCTTGCACATGTACATATTTGTATTTTTGTTTGTATTTGTGTCTTCCATTTGCGTTTTCCTTCCTGAACAAACTGTCTTGTGTGCCGATATAATTGCCTGTTATAAAGTATATGTGTGTATACATTATACAATACATAGAGGGACTTCCTGTACTCCTAACATGGTACTTTGTCCTGCAACTTTTACTCAATGTTTACCATACCATATATTATTTTGCTGTGTGTGTGTGTGTTTGAACAGAGCCGGAGAAACGAGAGAACGTAAATAATTCCTCGTGTCCGGTACCTTGTACTTGTTGTGCTGCCACGGCCAGTGAAAGTGATATTGAAAATATGAACATTGAAAATGTTATGTATGTTCTTGTATATTGTATATCTATAAGTATGCAGTGAGACGTCATCGACTGGAGAAGAAAGATAAAGTTGAGAATTTATTATAGAATATGGATGATATGGCAAAGTTTCATGTGCAGCATAACTCCTTTCTCTCGATGTCTCTCACTCTCCACCTCTTCTATAATTGATTTCACACTTTCTCTGTGTAACTCCTTGCTCGCCCAACCAATTTCAATTCCAAAAGTCCAAGCCCAGCACCAATACCCACCCCAACTTCCATTGTCCGTTTTTCATCCTTTTCTACATCCTTCCCTTATACGAAAGATATGTTTCTTATATGTACATCTGTATAGTACATACTTATTCACTTCACTTGCCAACTTTCTTGAAGGAACTCCGTTGAAGCCCATGATATTGTGTGTATTAATACTGCACAATATGAGTGTTTGAGAATGTTGAAAATAAATGGCGGTAACGAAAACGGGCCCAACTTTTTTATAAATATTTAGTGTGAGTTTTTTTGAGAATGAATGAACAATGAACATATGTACAATGTACAATGTACATGTAGAGAATGGAGCTTTTGAATTTCCTCTGCCTGTCTATCTGTTCCATTTTGATTGGACTTTGTCGCTTCCTCTCTGCCTTTCCGTTGTGCATTCGAATACATACCATTGCCTGACCAAGGCCACCAACAAAATGGAGTGACATGACATGACATGACACGGCAGGATGACGATGATGATCATAACGATAATGAATATGGTGCAAACAAAAAAACGAAAAAGCAATCCCAGTTTAGTTTTGCCTCTGACTTGTGCATCCTGCCCTCAATCTTTACGCTCTCAGTTTATGTACAAAGAAAGGGGTTTTAACGGCAGAACAGATGCCATGAATGGAGATGGAAGACGTCACAAGTCCTTTCGTAAATACCAGCGTGGTTCATACATCATTTGTGCGTCGAACCTCGAGGAAAGCCCTTAAGGTATACTGTATACCATTATACTGGGTTTTTTCCCTTTGTCTCGCTCTTTTTATTCAGGTGATATTTTGGGAAACCTTGACCAAAGCCATGGCCCATTGTAAAAAAAGTATTCCTTTTTATACAAGGATTTTGAGCACAATGCTACAAATCAGGGTATTACACATAATATATTATTATGGGGCTGAGGTTTAGAGATTCTAGGGAAAAGGGTTCACCACTGAATTTGCAGTAATATAATAAAACATGAATACCTACATATAGTATGACTTGATATGATGCCGTGTGATGTGGTCGAGGAAGTTTGATTCAGCAATTGAAAATCGAATTTTGGATTAAAACGGGAATGATGGAGATGCGAGTGTCAAATTCTGGCAGTGGAATTTAGACGAAACGTCAGGCAAAAAATATAATACCCATATAGACAGAAATAGAAATGGAAGAAATTCGATTTGAAGAGGAGACGGATGGAAAATAAAGAGGACAAGAGTGGAGTGGGAGAAGGGAATCGACAATCCCCAGAATTTCGTTTGGTATTCCTCGACTGGAAAAAAGTCGATATGATATAATGCATACAATGTCCCATATTATGACATCATTCTATAATATTGTATATAGACATTGTGTAAAGAAATGTGACTATGTGTGTCACACTGTTACCCTGTGAAAGGAGAATAAGAGGAAGATATTTGAAAGTATATGAATAGAGCACTAGAAATAGCAAAGAAGTCGAGAGTTTTTTGGATGGGAATACAATATAAATATACAAAATTTATTCCCCTTTTTTCCACGCCCATATGCATATAGATGCACACATAAAATATGGAGGAGTACCCTCACCATGCAAAAATATATAGTTCAAAAATGTGCATAAACGTGGCTGCCTATTGCCTATGAATGAATGAAAATGCATAGATAGTGACAAGGCCTTTGGATCTATTTTATAGCTGTATTTAGGTACTTCATAGCTTTTTCCTTTCACATTTTTTTATACTCATTCTTCTTCTGCTTCTTTTTCGTTCCTCCTCCTCCTTCTCGTTCATATCTTTTTTGTTTCCGTTGTTGCTCCATTCTTTCTTTATTTTTAGGTTAAATCTGTTTCTTGTGGAGAACAAAACTCCAAGTCTATTTCTTTGGAGTGGAAATGGCTCAAAATGAAATAGGACTTGAGATATATATTTACCTTCTTTGACTGTTTCGACTGTGTGCATAAACTTTTTTCCCTTCCATATATACATATATATGTATGTATAATGTATATCTACCACTTTCACTTGGCCCGTATTTGTTTTCCCCGGTTAAAACCGGCTCATAAATGGTCCAAGAACGAGCATTATTTTGATATATTTTACACGTAATGATATACTGTACGTTTATATCTCTTTTACTTTACTTTGTTTATAAGATACGAGATGATAAGAATCCACCTCCATATACAATATAAACGGAATCTTGGAAAGCGCCATCGAGTCTGACCGTGAGTATACATTATACATAGTTGCATACGTATGTTGTATCTCTTTACAGTTTATGGATACATTGAATTAGATTTGCGGATTTGGATTTTGCGCCCGTGTGCTCCTATTCTTGTTTTTCTTATAAATATTTCGCCGGGCATTGTAGCAAAATATCCTGTGGGAATCCTTATGAATTATAAGGGTCTACTTTGCACCACCGTGAATTCTGTACATTGTACATTGTGCATATATGTTACATACATTTTAGTGTATTTTAGGGCAAACGAGGATGAACATTTCTTTGGAGGCAAAGAACAAAGAGGCGTTTTTTATCCTTATTTCTCTATCCTGTCTCATTCTTATTTTCCTTCCATCGCTCCTTGTATTGTCCGTCCTCGGTATATTTACGACTTGGAAATACTCGAGACAAAGGTGATAAATAGAGAATAAAAAAGGGGAGGGTGGCAAATAAAAGGGAATGAAGAGAAGCATGGAAAAAGAGAGCAATGGATGGATAGTGAGATGGAGAAATAAAGTGAGGCGAGAACATGGGAAAATAAAGAAGATGAAAAAATAGATGAAGGGAAAAGTAAATAGAAATTTGAAAAGGGAGGAGGCGGCCGAGGAGCAAAACTACAATAAAAGGGGAGATTGAGGAGAAAGAACACAAGGGAAAGATGAGGATAAAAGTAAAGAAAATTCAGGAGGAGAAGAAAAAAAGGTGAAATGGAGCTGAGCTCACTCACTTTATTTGTTTGGAGTTTCTCCATTTCCGAGGTAAGCTCAGCCTCAGCTTTAGTTTCTGCGGGCTTGGCGACGTTGGCCTTTCGAGCTTGGTGACCACGAAAGGATGCTTGGATCTTGGTGGCTGCATGACTCACTTCTGCAATTTACAAAAAACATACAAAATCAACATTAATTATCTGTAGTATCAAGTTTGCATCAAAAAAAGGATTTGGCAAGGATTGGACTGTATAGGAATTGTTTACAGGTCTCATTTACTTGTGGTGCTTTTGCCAATGTTAAACCTTCAAAAGGTACATATAACATTGTAAAAATAAAGAAATAATTATCTGTAGAACAATATGAAAACTGTCATCATTTTTTGTACTCAAAATTCTCTGAGATTTTCTTCAATGGAAACTATGAGCTTCAAGCAACAGTGAAAGTGCATTATTTTTACTTTAAGTTTCCCCAAGAATTTGCTGTACAGTGTATTATGCGGTTGGAGAGTTAACATGCATTGAGTAGGTACATTATGTATGACGTACATATTTATGAATGGAAAAACGTAGGATGCAACCTTACTTTAAAATGTTAAAACCAGCATATGTCTGCCTGCGATACATACCTACATAATACATAGTAGTGCGATCTCCCATTTATTTGTTTGACCAGACTTTCTCATTCTATCCCACATTATCTCACCCATTTTACTTTTTCTTTAGTTTTATTTTTCGGGAATTGGGAATTGGGCCAACGCAGAAACGTGTTATTTTGTCTTGAGGAGAGCATCAAATCCCTTTTTCTGTTTGCTATTTGGACTCTGGATTCTTTATCAGTGTGAACCACTCTTGAGCATCAAGGTTTCCAAACAAAAGTAAGTCCTTTGTTGTTGTTATTTGCCGGTTTTGTTTTGGGTTTGGTCGCCGGTTGGTCATCAAGGAGACAAACATAATAAAAATGAAAACTCTAGAGAAACTAGCACTGTGTTGTGTCCAGATTGCAGAAGAAGGGCGTGCAGTTTATTTCAAGTTTATTTGTACTGTCGTGTATGTACGCGTACACTAGTCAACACACACCCATGTACTTACTTATGTATGTACAAATATGTATGCCATAGCTTTGAATGTGTGTGTGAAGAGACATACACAAAAACACCATTTGCACTCTCACTTTTCGCGTGATGTCGACTTTGTCTTTTTAAGTCGAACATTTACCGGTCGAAATCTCAGCGTATGAAATCCAATTTTTCTCAATTTAAGACTAAGCAAGAGTGGCAATATACATAGAGTGGGGATACTCGTACATATATAATTCGTATACGTAATACTGAGTATCTGTATAATATGCCATTTATCCTGTAGATGAGAGCTGTACTAGAAAAACTGGAGCAAAGTCTCAGTTATTGTATTGCTCTGGTTCAATTCTCAGCTCTATTTCATACCATATACATACACACCTATGTATGTACGTACAATACACTACTAGCCCATTGATCCAGGACTTTCAGGAGTAGAGAATCCAATCCAAAACAGAAGTCCAAATTGCTAGAAAAAATAGCTGTGTAATGTTGACCAGAGAACTCAAAGGTAAAAGGAGAGCAGCTTTCTCTGCTCCGAGTTGCAGTTCTCTACTTATATGATGAAAAAAGTTGGGGGAGAAAAGAGCAAATAAATGTCAAGTCAAATACTTTATCAATTTCTACTCCTTCCCATTCGCTTATCCTTAGGTTATAAGCATGAAAAATTGTTGTAGCTAATGTATATTCCTTTTATGTTTCCTGACCACCTCGCAATGTATTTTTTTATGTACTACAATATCCATTGTACATTGTCTCTACAATGTACAATGTATTCTACCTGCCTACGGTACATTCCATTGTGTGTATCCATTTTTTTTTGCTTTTTTCCAGAGTAGATGAACAATGGACAGTGGCCAATTTTGCAGATGATAAATGATCCTAATGATTGGAGACAATTTTGATGTGGGCATCAAACTATGACATACATGTACATAATACACAGATGTACACATGTATGTCCATCCGATAGTTCTGTCCCCCGCTTATTGGAGAAACCCCATGTGGGTATTCTCTTTATGACTAATCGAACGGAGTGGACTCTGTTACGGGGTGGCCACTATTGAATTTCCCAAGCCATTTGATTTGATTTGTCCATTTGATTTTCATCAAAAAACTTTCGTGTTTCAGCCAAAGAAATTTTACACTGCATTAGGAGAGCATTTTATTAATATTTTTGATGCATAAACCAAAGAATAAATTGTAGTGTGCCTCATTTTTACAACATTTTGATCTACAGAACGTGAATAGTTAAAGAGTATTCAACTTCTGACAAACTACCTGGAAAATATTGCTAATGGCGATAGAGGTCAAACATTGGAACTTGTATTTCAATCCCAAAACCAAAGAAGTATTTTTGAAAGTGATGCATTATTTGCTAATAAAATTTATTTTTTACCAGAATAATTGTAGTTGAGTGTATTATAACACCCTATACACACCTTTTGATCAACGTAAGGATGTAAAACAAGTGAAGAGTGACTCTCTATATTTCTAGATTTCCTTTGTAACGCCATCCCCAATTATTTTAGTGCATAGGTATGTAGTATAGGCAGCAACAAAAGAGTGTCAAAGTCGGACAGGGCAAAGTAATTGATAGAAAAAGGAGAGAGAAATGATCTCGCTGGGATTGGACTGCAATCTTTCCGTAGCCACAGCCAAAGTCATAGTTCTTGCAGGTGTACCTGTTTTGGCCAGAATTTTCTGTACAACTTAAGTATATAAAGAGCTTGCTCGCATTATTGAAACAATGGTAATAGCTTCATACTATTTTATATTATTTTGTCAACTAGATATCACACACAAAAATATATTTCTGTCCTATTTTGAAAGTCAACTGGAATTTGTGCAGTGTGCAATGACATAAAAGGGCTGGGGTGACTTTTTCCTCTGTCGAATCCCAAGACCAAGGACAAAAAGCATCATTCAATGTTCAAGATGATCAAAGAATGAAAGACAAGGTATATAATATGTAATTTTCATTTCGCTCTCCCAGTTCTTCTCCGACAGTGTCACTCCTTCATTTTTCATTTTCACCAGCAGTCTTCACTTTCTTCTTCTTTCTCCTCCGTGTGACCAGCGCATTTGTTTTAGTTAGCTGCAGATTTTTTCTATCGTTAATCTAACCGGATTTCCGCTGTGTTCTTTGTTCCATATTCCATATCATCTGTGTATAAACTGCGTACATATTGAAAGCCCACAAAAATGGGGCGTGCAGCTTTTACTATGCCTAAGCTGATACAGATATGTACACAGAAAATGAAGATCCATGAGACTGGTTGTTCACTCGAAGTACATATTGTATCAATGCAATTGCTTTTCTATGCATCGAATGTCATGGGAAACTACTGTTAGTCAGTATCGGTAATCCTAATCGTACTCGTTCTCGTAATCGTGTTTACGGAGCTGTCTCTGCCGTCCAAACTTGTGTACGTATGTATATTTCTTTATTTCGTAATTCACTATTTACGAGTACATCGGCAGATTTATTCATGAATGCCATTTCATTAGTCCTGTCCTTTACCCTCTGTGTTCTATTGTGTCTTCTCTTCATGCTGTACTTGCTTACATGATACAGCAGTTTACTCTTTACCGTGATATCAATGTTGGTTATGTACAATGAGCAGGGTATAATATATACGTTTGCCTGTACTACACATTCACATTAGCATTTGCATTCACATTCTCATTCACGTCTGAAACTCTCAGTCGATGGAAAGTATCTTTGGTATCTTTTCAGCCTGAGTGTACTGTGTGCACTCTTCATGTTGTCTGGGTGGGATAATAATGTTATAATGTGCTTTGTTGTGCTCCCGAGCTTGTATTTCCTGTAGTTCTACGAGAATGTAGGTGTTTAATTCGATTTTCCCCTGACAGGCAATGACCTACATAGTTTATTATGTATATCGTCCTGTATTTATATCGCAAAGCAGTTTTATATACATGAATATTGGGTATGTTTAGTTTTTGCTTGTAGTTACTGTTGAGAATTTCGCCCTGAGTTCACTGTCAATGTAAAGTTATAAGTATATGGATAAATGTTGCCTTGTGTGTATAAATACTTTCCCGGTGTTTTCCTTTCCTTTTGCCTTTATTTTATTTTGTTTCTCTCTTCATTTGGTTGGTTGATTTGCCGCTGGGCTGAGGTGAAGTTGTAATTTCTCGCGTTGGCTTGGGTGAGGTAGTAAAAGTATACATTATACATAAATAGTCTGACGTTGATAATGGTAATGATAATAATAATTTGCTATATGTTTTTGCAAACCTGGATAATTTGATGTAGAAAGTCGTATTGACAATGTGTGTACGTACCTACTTGTAGATACATACTTGTATGCTGATAATATAAAATATATTATACTTTGCCATTTAGTGAAACAGTAGACTTGCCGTCGTACTTAGTAAGCTCGGTCAACTTGTAAATTTACAGGGAGCTAAAGTAGAAACTTGCAGTGAGAGAATTGCGTCTTTTATAAATTTAGTGTTGGAAATTGTACAGTTAAACTAAATGCGATGCTTTTATTTGAAATCCCGGTATTATTGAAAAGTATGATGCATTTATAATACATAAGTCGAATAACACACAAATGGACATGAAAAGGTATACGGAGCCTTTCACCTTTGAATTTGCACATGAGTGATATGATATGACAATTTATGTATTATGATTTCCTCCACACACATGTGTACCTAAATTGTACTATTTTATATTGGATTTCCTTATACATTGTTACTGTACTATATATATGTGTGTATAGACAAATTTCATTTTCCTCGAGCTCACTCACACTCGATAATGACAATAATGTTAATAGTGGTGATGCTAATGCATAATGGATAATGTCCTGGAATTGGGTTGCGTTGACTGGAATAGAACCGAATGAAATGGCATGAAATAGTGTCGAGTGGAGAGAACAGGAGCAAAGTTCGTGTGTAGTTCTCAAGGACACTCTGGCAGAAAACATGTGAATGAATGAGAACCAGGATGAAAATGAGAATATGGATTCCGATTTCGAGATAGTCGAGAAGTCCGGGTTACATTATATCTATTAACTTCACGTAATATTTTGTACAAAGAAAAAATACATTTCTGTTTGCACTTTTGCACGTATAAAATAACTATATCACATGTTGAAGATTATTATTCGACCCGTAATATATTGTGATATATTACATAGATTATACATAATTCGTATCACTCGAAAATTGGGGGCAGGTGGAGTTGAATGAGAAAAAGTAAAATAAAATTTCCGTGTCAGTTCTTTTTTGTACAAAAAAGAAGGGAAAAGTATAATGGAAAGAAAGAAGAAAGGTCGACTTACCTGGATCATTCAAATCAATGTCGATTACTTCCTCCTCTTGGGCCATTTTCATAGACGACCTTGTACGATGACCACGGAAGGTTGCCTGGATTTTAGTTGCTGCCTCTGCTAGTTCTGGGTCGTTTAGATCCAAATCAGACTCGGCTTCTATGTATACACAGGGAAAGAAAAAAGAGGGTAAAAACTCTCATCATTTATTATTTTTTGCAAGGTTAATCCCATCATTTTAGCGACTACGTTATTATCCTGTATGATCATGAATATGATGATTACTACTATTATTATGATATAATATGGCATGATTTTCCCGAAATGTCACGACACGCCACGTCACTACATGTATCCAAGTAGCCTTTACCTTTTTTATCCCGACTACCGCCTACATTATATAATTTACCCGCAAACTTTGAGTCCTGGATCGAATCGAAAGGTAAGTTAGTTTTCTTTTACAACGAAAAATGATATATTTCCAAATTGGATCATGCTCACTCTCAAGTGAAATTACATAATACAAATAACAGTAAAACATTAATCATTACGAAGGTATTGCTACTACGAATGATTAAAGATCAACTATTGTCAAGCGAATTTAAAATTAAAAATAATTTTAGCTACTTTTAGATGTGGATTGTTCACATTTGTATTCAGACATTGGTAATTTTGATTTGCCTCCATTTAGACTAAGAAAGACTTCGAAATATACCATCGTTATAATATTCCACCGTGGGCACAAAACAAAGGCCCGAGTTTCACCATAGTGAGTGTATAGCATAAACACTCACCGTGAAATTAAATTAAATTATGGATTATTTAGTAGGGTAATAATCCCAGACACAGCCGACATATTATGTATACCTACGTCCCTCTTAATAATCAACGTATGTGATGGAAAATGTGAGTCTCGTGTCTTTACCGAGGATGGAAAATGGCTAGAGAAGAAATGAGGTCTCTCGCATCTGCACAATTATTACTATTATTATTAGCGGATCCAAACTGTATGTATATTAGACGTTGTCAAAAAACACTTTTGTTACAAAGGTAAAGTCTCAGTCCGACCTAACGTTTCTTTCGGTTCAGAAAAATTACCGTGGAGATTTGGTCCAGTTTAGTTAAGGCTTAGAGGTCGCGCAAGGTCGCAAAAGGTTAAATAAGGATTAAGATTATGTATGCTTTAGTTTTCACTCCCAAAAGAAAGCATGTAGCATTTTTACCCATGTCAAAGTGTAAAGATTCATCAAATTTCACAAAAAGATAGAATCCGAAAAAATCCCATGATGATTCCGTCAATCAAGCAGGGCCAAATTTTCAAAGTAATATTTGTGAACCAAAAAGACGGTATGACGAAATCAATCTTTAACTTTCACAACAAAAGTATTTTTGGCAAGGTCTACTGTATCAATGCAATGTAGACTAGACTCGCATAATATGCATACACGTTTAGAATTCGGACCTATAGTGTTATTACAATCGCTATGAATTCGGATTTGGACTTGAGCTTGCCTAGAACTGAAAATAAAGGAGCACTCAGTGTATGGTGAGTGGAAGCCTGCTATTTATATCAGAGAGACAGAGCTGAGTTTTATAATTATTTAGCTGGAGAATTACACTCATGTTGTATGGTACCGTATTGTATTCCTCCACTTTGCACATATTAGTCAAATTAAGGATGATGAACCGAATCGTATTCGCAGTTGTATGTATTTGTATGTGTATTTACTTTTACCGTACATCTGCATCTCTCTCTCTCTCTTTTCAAAGTCTAATGTTATTCCTCCTCCAGAATTCTATACACTTGTGTGGTGGTGGAGTAACTATTTTGGAGTCCACTCTGGCTGTCTCTTACTTTGTCTGCATTCTATGTATCTGGGATACATAGAATGCTCCATGCCTTTATGTTTGTCTATCAAGCGCAGTCGAGTTGCGTCGCTCACAGACAGTGAGGCAGCTGAGGGCACAGAGAAAATTAAATAAATTAATCTCCTTCTCAAAGAATTCTCCATGTTTCTGCGTTTTCTTCCTCCTTGGTCGACTATGCTGCCTTGCCGCCTGCCTTTAATCTCGCTTTATTTTCGCAATTTGTCGTCAGCAAAGAGCAAGCTCACTGCTCACTGTTCAACCTTTCTCTGTTTGTGACTATGTAAAATATACAACTTGTACACTTGACTATTAACAATTTACAGCCCAAAATCTACTATGGGCATGAATTTTAGTCTGGAGTATGTAAGCGAAAGAGTGGAGATGAAAATAAAATTAAGCGCATCTCTCCGTGTTGCTGCGAGGACTATCAGTAATAGTTAATAGTAAAAACTGTGCAAGCGAATCCTGGAATAATAGTAAGATTAATAAATACTGTGGAATTACACACTTGCTCCTATTCTTCCAGTTTCCTAGATACTTAAGCGCTCTGTAGAATTCTTTTTGCTTAATAGCATTCATGTATAAATTTTGAGGACTACATACTACATAGAGCTAATGAGTGGACTGGACTTGAGTGGAGTAAAGTGGATCTTAAGACAAGGCCATTGATTGTCTAATTGTAGGGTACATAATATATTAGAGGGAGTAAAAAGATGCATTTACAGATGGACCAAATTTATATTCTCTTTCATGTGACATTTGAAAAGCCTTCTTTGGATTTGAAACCGTATGGTAATTCACTGTCTGTCGTCCTTTTCTCCGGATCTCTTTCGCTTTCATTAGTCCATGTGTGTACAAAGTACACATAATATATGTACTTTGTACATTGTACATACACGTGTATGTTTGCTTGTTTATTTGAACAAACAAATTCAGAACACAAACTCCAGCATATGTAATGATCATGGATGGAGAGAGGAAAAAAATAATCTCGTTTTTTAAGTGTACCACGAGTTGATTTGACATGATGAAAATTAGTCTGATGAGCAATGATTCACTTTGCCCTTGCTTTTTCTTTTCCAGTTTTCCGTTTTTTGTCACCATCTGTATAATTTTCTGGAGCTTCATGCAGTAGAGGGAGAGAGACAGGGGGAGAGAGAAATAGAGCGGACATTCTTGAGTCTAGTCGAGTCGTGGGACGTGAGCTGTCTTTTAATAGACAAGCCTGTCTGCTGTCTGCTGTGTCGAGCAGCATCGAATATTGTCAACATAACAAGTTCGCGCTCCGCGCGAATTACTTTTAACGCCGTTTCCCACCTCTTGATTATTAAACAAAACCTATTGTAGTTACCATTAACTTTCTCCAAAACGTTTTTATTTATATAAATAGAAGAACTAAATTGGGTCG
>JAQIVE010004246.1:0-14906 GCA_034698285.1 Sminthurinus bimaculatus | reverse complement strand
GTTTCCGGTGACCGAATGGGATGAAATTTTTTTTGTTCACACTTAAAATCGTATGAACTTGTTAAAAATATTAAGAACAATTGCTGAAAGTTAAGTACAACGTCAAAAATAAGCTGGCAAACTTTGAGTAGAATCGAATGAATTACCCTCAGTATGATTTTGAATTTATATTTGCTTTTCCGGAGTTCTTACAGTACTATCTACTATCGTGTGTACTATGTACTTAAACGTGTACACACTTTGTTTATGCTAACATTATGCAATAATATGTATTTTATTCAAATGCAATGTACATGTACATGTATGAAACATTAACTTTGGCCATGAACCACATTATTTTCTACATATTGTACAGTCCATAGACTGCACGTGTGTAAATTGCGTCAGATGTTATTTTGGAATTTAGAATTAATATTTGATGAAAAAACGGCATGCCTCTCATCCCATATACATTTTATACGATTTCCATTCATCATGCATGATGACTGCTGAAAGTTGCCTATTTTAATACTCGAGCACTGGTAGTTCCGTACATCAGTCAATAACGAGAATCAGTTGATATTATGATTTATTTTGATCTATTTTTGCTGTATGTAAATCCGACAGGAGTCAAGTCAATATGTCAATATAAAAAAGTATGAACATTCCACAACTCTTCTCCAATCAGATTCCTGTGAATTCATGCATACTGACCTGTCGGGGGAAAGGTCAAACTTCTGCACTGCAATACCAGAGGCATCTGCGAAATATGTTTTAGCAGGTATGAAAAATTGTAAAAAGCATGAACTAATATCGATTTGCATTGGAATTTTTTATCAAAGTATTATCCCATCATAGTAATGTTAATGTAGAATATGTTTTTGCGTATCTTCTGCATTTGCGTATGTCAATCATGTTTCTCTGGCGCTGATGCAAACTATATAGATGCGACTAAATATTGCAGCTGAAACATTATCGGTATTTTAAAAGAAGGTTTTCTCTCCTACAAAATCCCTCAACAACACTCTGCATGTACTTTGTAGTTTGATTTTACGAATAATAAATGTGTAGGGCGCACATGAAAAATTGTAAAGCTGTATAGATACCAGAGGAAAATAAAGAATAACTATATTTTCCATTTTCCTGAACAAAAAAAATTCTTTACTACTTACTGCTTCTGTATCCATAATCTGTATAATGTCTAACTTACATCTTTTTTTGCCCGATGAGATAATTAGAAATTAGAATATGAATCAGGATGTCAGGTTTCATTCCATCTTAGCTTTTTTACTCTGTTTTCATAACCATCATCAGTATCTACATGTAACATTGCAATAATATGAATGATAAAAAATAAAAAGGTCCAATTTGGGTCTGTAATTCAATATTCTCCAATCCTCAAGTTGATTATCTAAGGCAAAAAGGTCCACATCATCATGCATAGCATAATATAATCATTCTTGATAAAAACTGTTGTTGTTACATATTACACATACGACGTGATGGCAGGGGCGATCATTTGGGAATTTGTGAGAAAGTCTAGAGAAATTACCTCATGCCACGCCATAAGCTAGACCATAAGTATTATTATGTATACCAAAGAGCACTTGACTTCGTTTTCCATCATTTTCATATCATAACTATGAACTATGGCTTTTGCTACATATTACACACATGTATGTATATCATCCATAAGTCTGCCATTTATTTATTTACTACATCAACTCTCTCTCTCTCTCCATATTCCTCTCCCTTTCTATTTCTCTTTCCATTCATAAATCAAATGGAATGGTATAGGATTTCCCATCATTAATACAATCTCATCATCGCCATCATAATATATTATGATACAATTCAATTCAATTCAATTGAGTGAAATAGATTACTTACTTACATACAAAAACTGCGTGTATTAGCAGTAGGACAATATTATTATGTTGTCAGGTCATAAACCCGCGAGCACGAGACACAACAGACAACAGACTCATATCACATACACACATACATACATACACGCATGCATACACACAGTAAAACAAAAGATTTTGACTTTCATGACAGAAAAAATCATTTTACTCTGTTTTTGCCTCAACAACAACAACATAACATTCCACTCCTCCATTCCATATACATACGTACATACATACATACGTTAAAGATTGAAACTGAGAGGAGAGGCAGACAAAAAAGAAGCAATTTTACAGCAGGTCACGCAATCCTACAGAAAAATGCAGACGTTCTTATATATTATGCTCCTTGTAGTATCCAACAGTATAGGACGAGATCACTTTAGGAATGTCGCAGATTTCATCATTTTCCGTCAACAAGGGGAAACAGTATGCACGTACATATAAAACGCACGTAACTATATGTACATGATAGAAAATCGCCGTCTCCTTCCGACTTTGGTCATGTCATGTCATAGTCAGAACATATAGACATATAGGTACGCGTAAAATAGATGCAGGCATAAAAAGTAAAAAGAAAAACACTCAACAGCTCTGAGCTCAAGTCTCAAGTCAAGTCAAGTGGCTCTCGCTCTCCTTGCCTTTCAATCTCTACTTTTATTGAAGCCATCTTTCATTAGATGCACATATATGTACATATGCATACAGTATACATACAGACAAGAAGTGGAAGAAGATCAGGACGAAAATAAAAGGGCAAAATACAATAGAGAGAGAAGAAATCAATTCCAAATATCTATTGGACTCGTCTTCATCTTTTTTTCGCCTTTTTCATTGCTGCTCTTCAGGTTTTACTCCATGTACAGTTATACAGTTTATACATATCCCATTCGACTGCATTTCAGTATGTAGTATGTAGGCTACGATGGACGGAGGAAGATAAAAAACGAGAAGATGTTGCCCTATGCATTGTGTCTATATTTTATTATATTCTGTGTATCTATATCCAGACTCCATTTATTTTTCATCCTCATGACTGCACATCAGCCCCAGAATCATGAGACATCAGCATCAGCTGAATTGAAAAATATATCTATAGATTCCGATACTTGTTCTAACTATATGCAGAATCTTCGATACAGCTTGCTTCTTGTCTGTACATATGTAGCAGATATAAATTCTATTGAGGGTGGAAGTGGATTGACTGACTGACTTCTGTTCCAACTTGACCTACCACCATCTCATATCATAGACCATACAATATCATAGCATATGGGAAAGAACGCCGAGATAGATAATACAATACAATTTTATATTAAAAGACAAAAGATAAAGGAGAGTATCAAAACAAATATGTACCTACATTTACATACTACGTACACAGAATGCACACTTGCACAGATTTTCGTATGTACGTATGTATCAGGCAGAGGAGATAAATAGTAAACAGACAAAACTGGTTTTTCTCAATAGGTAAATAGTAAATAGTTGTTTCTTTTTTCGCCTCAGTCTCCATTCTCAATTCCCAGAAATGAATATTAGCTCTTCTACCTACTACATACCTACAGTATACAGACTACAGACACACAAACCCTGTTGAAAAATTATTTTGAACGAGTTTCCCATAAGACGTCTGCTGCTGTTACTGTTATGTGCGAGTTATATCCAAGTTGCAAAAAAGGATGATGATATTAATACTCCCTTATTTTTGCAAACTTACACGTAAATGCCCTCCAGTCTCTGTTTTTAATCTTTTACTTTAGATGTTTTGCTTTATGTATGTAGTATGTATGTGTGTGTAATGTGAATATGCAGTTGGATCTATTTTAGACATTTATTTTCGTATATAATCTTTGTTGCTTTTTCTTCCGCTATCTTTCATTGAACTATGTACAATGTACATTGTATGTGTACATGCCTGAGGGGGAAAAAGTGTAGGAGAAACTTTTCCACTATTTTTCATCCAGCGTAAAAATGATATTGCAAATACTTACATAGTGTAAGTTACATACTGCATATGTACACATGAGTTTTCATTCACAAAATCCAATGTATGAAAACACATGAAAAGGGGAAATGGCTAAAAAAGGAGCTTTCATCGTGTTTTTCATGGCTAAAAAGATGTACTTTATGTATTATGTTCCGAAAATATGTATACATTTTATGGATTAAGAGATATTAAATTTATTGAGCAGCATTGTAGAAAACGGGTCAAAATCTACAATATTGTGTTATACGAGAGATGATCGCTAGACATGGGCGTAATATGTCGCTTGTTGAGGAAGGAAACGGAAAGTTCTTCACTAAATATGCATGTACAATGCATAATGTATGTACAGAAACGGGAGATGGTCTATTTTGAAGCATTTGTACATTTTTTCTCCAGAATTTGTAAAGCTTGACGACACACATGACGGTGGCCTTGAGCTATAATTAAATGTGATGCTAATATTATTAAGTAAATGATGATGCTTTTCACCATGATGAAGAAAAGATGAAAAATCTACAGTTCTGTGTTATACCATATTACTTTTTTAGGTACAGACTTACATACATTAAGTAGGCATACGAGCGTATTACATACGTCAAGATTTAGCTTTTGCCCAATAATTCTCCGTAATGAGAAAGAGGACTCGTACAAATGAATGATGAAAGAAACCCTCAAAAAATTTGATCAATCTGAGCTTTTGCAACTTTTAAGGGAAAAGAAATCACCAGAATATGATACATGATACATACGTGCATTGTATTGTTGATTGCATTACGCATTACCGAAGCTCTTCAAATTCCAAGACGGAAGAGAAAACGGAGGCGGAAATTCTATTATGAAAGATGACATTATGGATTTTGCGCCATTATATACCTACACATGTACACTGCACACTGTACATTGTACATACACTGTATGTTGCTCGCCTACTTATAATTAAACACAAAGACACCCTTTTAATAACTCTGGAAGAAAAACCCATGACAATTCTGCTCGTGCTCCCAGGTATAGTTAGACTATACATACTACATTACATTACAAAGCCTGCACAAAATTGCCTACTGAGAAAGCATATTACAGAGTACAATAGTTACATCTAGCTTTTGATCAAGGCCTCATGAGTCATGAGTCTCTCAATCACAAACTAAGTATACGTGGAAAAAGTTTCCTAATATTCAAATACATAGCAACAAGGATACTAGGATAAATACAAAGAATTTTTTCATGTTTACTTATATACATTGTCAGTATAGCCTGAAAGTATTGCTGATTGAAACACGTGTGAGTGCGGATCCTTGGAAGTTGGCAAGTAGCATCTCAAAAATTAAGTGAAAATCGGATCACCTCCCGTTGATCAGTGTCTATGTACATACAATGTACAATGTGAATGTTTATATACATAAGTATCTCTTCTCATTCTGTCTCTATATAGATACCCATTGTCAATGGGAAAGTCCAAGAAAACTTTGGGGAAACTTTTTATCCAATTTTTCATTAATTATCTCATTATCTGCAAACAAGGGCAAAGCCCTACTCCAGTCAGATTCTTGTTCCTAGACCCCGAAACAAATAAACTAATTACACGGTAATCACACTACGGTCGACACAAAACACTAAACAACACACAGCAAGTATTTTGCCCTAATACCAATAATAATGTACCTAATAATAACAAATAGCAAATCTTTGAGAAAAGTATACATATGTACAATGTACATAGGTATCGACATCAATTTCAAGTTGTTCGTTCCTTATGAAATTTCTCTGAAATGATCTTGGTTCGCGCAAGTTTGGTAAGTTTGTTAAGAATTTTTCATTTTCTTTACAGTTTCATATGATTTTTACTTGAGATTTAATTTTAAAAAATTCGTTTATAAAGAACAATAGATTTTCACATCCTCAATTTCTAGTTTCTATTCTCGGTAAAAAAAAAACACTTTGGATAAAGACCTTCAATATCCGAAAATTTGAACATATTACAGTTTACAGTTATAATGAGGTTACGTAAATGGTCGCAAGCTATTAATTTTTTCTTGGAAGCTAATATTTTAATCCCCATTGCTGCTTATATTATTTTTTTAAATTCGATCGGATGAAAATTGAATGTTTTGTTGAACAGATCCAATATCTGCAAAAAAATTACAAAGAAATATCCAAATCTGAGTTTGCTTTTTTACTTGGCCAATTATTCTCCTCGTTAAACTGACATGTGCGAAATGTCCTCGATTATTTACGAGTAAAGGCTTGTTTATATAATATAATATAATGACCATGCTTTACATAATAAATAGTAAATTGACAGCTTATTTAATGTAAAAACTTTTGACTTTTACTATTAAAGTAAATATAATATGCACAGAGTTGAACAGTGAACACAAAATGAGCGTCAACAAGTATTAAATAGCTTTGACATTTAGCATTTTGCAACATCATTTGCAGAGAAACGTGCGGGCATTGAAACTTTTCCTCGTTTTAATTTTCCATGACTCATGGAGAATCGGGGGGAGGGGGGGGGAGTTTATGTAAAGATTATTTTTGAAATTTAATTCAACTTTTACGCAATGGACCTTACGTAGGGTGTTTATATAAAGGGGGAAACACGTGAGTGCATAAATATTTACACATTTTATATCTTTCTCTAAAGACCCAAACGGGACGCACGAGTAAAAAAGTTGGAAATTCTATCCATGATCTAGACTACGAGATTCTGTTGTATTGTATAGATACATGTGTACGGGAAAATAAATTGCGTATAACGTGTGAGCATTTTATGAACATGGACACAAGTTTAATAGGCCGCATCAAACTTTTACCATCAAAATGCTAATAAATAGCTCCAGGTGTTCCAGCATCTATCTATCTACTAATATATATAAACTTGACACAAATCTGGTTCTCTGGAGTCTCCGTTTATCCCTTTAGACTTGGATTTCTCCCATACTTTTACACGCCCACAAGATGCTAATAACAGTTCAGCTTTGGGTTCGTCAATGAGATAAGAGATTTGAAAATGGAGGCCTCTCGTGTATGTATATGTATATCAAAGTTCTATTCCTCATTCATCCCACTTTTCCCACCAAGACTTACCTAAAAACCTACTCTGGAAAAAATTTCTTCATTTTATTGAAATAATCATCTGAACTGAACTTTTAAGAAAGTAAAGCCGATAAATCCTAAACCGATTATGCAGAATATTACTTAATTTGATTAATTTCCTATATTACAACTAATGCACTTTTTCCATTTCTAAAGAAAACGCAGCAGTGTTTTTTCTTGCTTTGAAGCTTTTTGTATGCGTAATATACACACTCAAGTTCAAAGACCATTGAACTGTATCCATGTACGCCAAAGATAAAAAACATTGACGTTGCAAATCATTAATCATTAAGTATCGACATGATTTGTCAATATTGAGGAGTTACATTGAAGAAGATTTAAAAGTTTCATTAAAAACAATTATAAAAGGTAAAAAAAGGAGAAAGGCAGAATGTTGCTTTAAAATTACGTGATTTACTCCATTCAAAAGTCAGAGTCAGATACTACAGAGAGTATAAAAGCTAAATTTGGACAAATTGTAAATTGTCCAGACGGCCTGATGTGCCGAGAGTGTAGAAAAGACGAAACATATTATTACAGAAGGTACAAAAGAAAAGGAAGCTTCCAATTCTGAAAGGGAAGAGGACGAAGAAAAATAGACTTTGTCAATGTGTCTTTGACTCTTTCCAAGTCACAAGTAGATACACATAGACACATAGTACGTAGAGAGTCGAGTCGACTTGAATGGAGACATAGTCGAGAGAAAAACGAGAGAGATTAGCTACTTTAATGAAATCTAAGTCAAGGGATTTGGTAGATGCTCCTTCGGTTTTTGATTTTCTTTTTCTATCCTCTTTTTTCCCTTTTTGCTCTCGTCTTTTTCCGAATCTAAAAGTCAGGAGGAGAGAAATCACGAAAGCAAATCCTCTCGGTGACTTTGATAGTATGTAGTATGTACCTACCTACCTACTACATACGTTTGAACACCTACAAGTACAATGTACATATTCTCTGTTTGGCTATAAAACTTTCAGGAGCATCCAGTTTTACCTTCAAGTTTTAGATTTAGAATTATCTGAGCATCTCGCCAGATTTTTCTCCAGATTTGTCACTCTTGGTTGGGACTTTTAACTTGTTATACTTGCAGTTAGTAGTTACACATGGCAACGAATCGTGTGAATCTTGAATTCTTCGACATCTATATAATATGCATTTGTGTATAGTTTTCCATCTCGTTTTGTGCGATAAAAAACTTTTGATGATTTTAAATTCTAATTTATGTTTTAATACAAAATTACATTATTATCAAGGATTTAAAAATAAATCGCACTGCGCACTGCACATAAATTGTATTGTCAAGGGTTAGCCTTTATTAAGTCAAGTTTAATTTTGTTGACGAAAGAGGATCAACACAAAAGTTTCAACACAATCCCCGAGGGCTTTGGCGTATCTCCAGGATATTGATTTTTAGCCTAAAAATACATTTTTAATCAACATTTCATGAATTACCGCAAAGCTTCTTCATTGACCGTACATATGCATGTGTATATTAGGCTGTAATATTTATTCCGAGCTAAAGCTATTTCATTAATCTTGCATATTATCATCAGTATTTGATGAGGATCTTACTCTGAGGGGTTTTTTGAACTTGTCCAAAAAGGGTCAGAATAGTAGAGCTTGTGGGGAAAATAGTGGCAATAACAATATTAATTTAAAATTCCTCAAATTAAATGTTGTCAAGTTTTGATCATAAATGACAATAAGCTGAATTGCTGAATTTTGATGAGATTTCCAAGACAATTTATGAAGCTCCTATCAGCATTTGATGTGTGATCAAACTTGATGGGATTTCAGACCACCATCATGAAAAAACATTGCGAGATTATATTATTGACAAGATATGTTTTTTTATTTCGAAAGGGCTTACAACCAGCCATATATGTATATTTAAACTTCAAAAAAAAAATTTGAATTGAAGACCTAGGTTTACGATTCCAAGTTTTTGAGGTTTTATTAGGACCCTCATTAAAAAGTTTGTCAATTTGAAGGGAATCCATATTTTAAACTATTCTTAAAGCACAACGTGTTCCCTTGTCCCTCATGTACATACATTTTAAAATCTGGAATCCATGTATCCATCACTTTAATCTCCTTTCTTCGACGTTTTAATGCAGTACATATTATACGTATCTCCTGTGTGTAAAACGAGGTTTTACTGAAAAACGTCAAGAAGTTGAGACCAAAAGGATCTTATGCATTGCCCGCCTACAAGTAATGCATATCTATGCATATTCATATAAGAGCTCATGTAAGACGTAAACAATAATATTACTCCAAAAATTGGCGAGGTTTAGCACCAAGCACAGAATGCTCATTAATTTTCATCCTATTCAAGTATATGATGTATCATTCGTACAAATCCGCGCGACATAATGATTGAATTTTTATTTAACTATCGGCCTAATTGTGTTCTGAATTTTGGCCGAGTTCACGTCAAGTATGTTTTTTAGCAACAATAAAGTTGAACGAAAAATTCTACGTTAGATATAGATAACCGCAATTATGGAAAATACTTGAAATTTTACCCAACCTAAAATTTAGCTAATTCCTTCAACTGTTCCAACATTGCTTCGCATGTGGTTCCTTAAACTGTTATCTCGGAATTCGCCATAAATTATCTGCCTAAACTCCATATTATTGTTCTCAAACGGCCGGAGTAAACGCAATAATGACGCACAGGGGAGATGGTTTAATATTATTGTATCTGTTTCGGTTGATGGACAGGGAAAGGGATCCTTCGAGCCCGATGCTGGATTTACTCATTGAGCAGTCTTAGATCCATTACCAGGACCTTCATGAGATTGACATAGAGTCTTAGTTACGAGTGTATTCATCATCCCTATATTTAATATTTGTCCAGAGAGTCACTGGCTGGAAATACATACATACATACATACATACATAATACATACATACATACGTAGAAATAGAAATGGATAGTTGTAGAGAAATAAAATAAAATAAGGGAAGAAGATCAAGGAGGCACCAGGATTTTGCCACGGGGGGAAGATTGCTGGGGAGGAAAGGCTTAGAGGATTTAACCAAAGGATAAGAAAAGATAGAGAAACCTCACAATCCTTTCCTTTGATTCACTCGCCATTTCTTAAGCTAACGTTGGTTTCAGTCACAGCAAGTACCGTACAAAAGAAGAAATAAAGAAAAGTTTGGAACTGTGTGTGTGTGTGTGTGTGTGTGTTGATGTGCACATTCAGCTGAGCTGTGCTGTGCTGTACTGGGTCTGTTCAGGTAGAAAAAGACAAGACAGGAGAGTAAACCCGGAGCCAAGGCAAGGAAAGTGAGCTAAATCAAAAAGAAGCAGAGCAAAGGTACACAGTGCATATATGTAGGCAGTAGACAGAAAGCACAGGAAAAGTGTCGCCTGGGGAGCGAAAGCAAGTGAATCCTCGAATGGTTTATTCCCCCGATTTCCCTCTTTCTCTTCCTCTGTAATATTGCAAACATTTATTCTCTGCGTACAATATTGTGTCAAGGCTTTCTCTCCTGAACGACGGTCACCGTCATTCCTTACCACACTTTTGCATGTACAAACATGTTACAGTTGTATGTAGCTGTAGGTCAAGTTGAATACATAATATATTGTACACAGAACTCGTCAGGAAATTGGAGGTCACAATTTTACGCTGACCTTTTTTTGGATGTACAATGCAATGACATGTTTTTGTATTAAATGTTTAAAAATGTCGTCCACGTGGCAAGTCTAGACATACTTATATTTTTATGAATGTACATATTCTGAATATTTTATCTACCCATTCCATCCCTCCACGAGAAAAATGAAGAGACGTCCGCATTTTTGTCGCTATTCTACGCACACATTTCAAAGTATTTCAATTTCAAACAGAATTTTTGTCTTTAAACTCAAGATTGATGACAGATGAAGGTGAATAAACGCGACGTGACACACACAGCGAGAAAACTTACAGTAAATTCCCACTTTGTTTTCCGCAAAGCCGCCAAAAAATTATACATTGCATTCAGGTGAAGCTATGAAGCATAAAAGGCAATGAAATTCACTGACAAATTGTCGGTATTTTTTTGCTCAGGTTTGGGCTTTTTTGAATTTTTGAAATAAATCTATAAAGCAAAAATTTATTAGGAAAGATTGAAAATTGAAAAACTGAACATGATGCGTAGATTGGTATAATCTCAAGTCTCTCAAAGGGGTTGAAAATCCTTTAAAGATTTAATCAGCTCATCTCTTCCTTTGACTATACTGTTGAATAATACTCTGGAGCTTCAAGTTTGACGACTAATTAATCAGCCGAAACTCAAAGAGAAACTAAACGATAATGATTGGATCGATACATTTTTGAGTGTTGAACCATACGCAAGAATCCAGACATGCATGATGTGAAATTTATAATCTTGAGTATAGAATGCAAATTTTCATCATTATTTTGAGTTTTGAATATGTGTATGTATGTATTGATGTTTCGTCCAACTTCCGCCGGTGCATTTCAATCATCGGCTGATAATAATAACTGATAATAATGATAAAAATAAGAATATTATCGGCATCTGTAGATAAGATATTATGTACAATGTACAGCTTACATAGAAGACTGTCTTACTGAAGACTGCAAAGGCGGCTCCACTTTTCCTTTGACTTGACTTGCTTGATATATTTATTTTATGAATGGTGGTGATTCGAATTATTTTGACTTGAGTAGAGTTGAAACTAACTATGTATAGAGCCAAGGAAGCAAATTCTAGGTAGATTTTAGCTGAGAGAGTTGAGTTGAGCCTTGAGATATGTTGATGTGGATGGGATGTGAGTTTTGGCTTGACAGACGTAAATTGGCTAGAGTAAATAAATAATAAATACATACATAGGATGAGCAGAAAACCTAAGTAAAGTAAAGTAAAGGGAAGCAAGGCAATAAGCATATATGCAAAGGCACATCATGATATCTACAATCTACACATACTCAGGCAAACATTGTGCATACTGCATACATCAGCTACAAAGTACAAATTAGACAGTGTGCATACTCGTAAGTATCTAATTTTGTATGTATGTGTTTCTCAGCTTTCAATATGGTACGATAGATATGATATGAGCCTGAATGTCTTGGGAATTCTCCATGTGGACGGTTTTACGAGCTACAATTACCTACTCCCAACATATCAGCCTATTACTTCCTTTACTTACTTACTTACCTTTCTCATATCTCCTTACTGTATAGTCTTCTTCGCCTTTCTTCCCGAGTTTTTCTTTCAACATAATATTATGTGTATAGTGTATCCTGAATATTTACTCTTTCTAGTTCCAACGACTTGACTTGACTCTTTTCTCGCACCTCAAACCAAAGTCAAAATCAAAGCAGTGTCAGAACCTTTATATCATGTGTACATAATATTTGTATAACCTAAATGCATCCGTAGTTATATGTTATATTATGATTTATGATGGTATGTAATGGTGTAATATATGTACTTATATTTTTAAAATGAGTTAAATACACAAACCTTTTTCTTTCCCTTACTTTTTAAACAGCCACACTAAGTCAATGGACTCATGTTACTTTTATGCATAAAATGAACGTGCTATATGTATATTGCTGAGAGTAACAACATTTGCTGTGTGCATTTGTCATCAAGACATGGTGATACGAAAAACGGAATTCAAGTTATCCTTAGTATGTTGCTGTTCAATATTTGTCTTACGTCTTATGGATTGCGAACTGATATTATTTCTAGCATTAAAATTCTTTTAAATCTAAAGGAAATCGATGCACAGTCATAGTAGATTGCAAGTTGCAGTTTTATAATATAATAAGCTGAAAGCAATATGCACCAAGTTTTTCACTTGCACCAAAGATTTTTCCAGTGTCGCTAATAAATATTTTCTTTTTTCCTAGAATTAGATTCCTAAATAATCTTTTAATGGAAGAAAAGTCCATGAAAGTCTGACTATTATGGCGAGAAAAATCATATGGGAATCTGGAATCTGCATTTGATCTGATTTGCAAACATTTTATCCCGTTCACCTCACTAATAAAAAAATTAAACCCACACAAAAACTGTGAGAAGAAAGCGCAGTTGATGCTGTGAGTATTGAAGTGTAAACAAAGTCAAAGTATATTATGCACCGTTAAAATAATGCAAGGATACCATTTTTCTAAAATTTGAAAAGCAACCGCTGATATTTTAAACACCCCCGAATGCACATCCTGCATTTATTTTGAAATTTTCATAACTACTGGTGAACATGGACATTTCTATTGATTTAATTTTTGGAAAGCTTTCAAAGCTCCTAAAATTGCAAAAACTCTTTTTAAAAGCTAGGTCGTTTTTTATATTTATGCGAAAAATAAATAATTTGTTTGATAATAATTCTATGAATACGCACAAATCCGTCACCCTTCACATGTACTTTGAAGTAATTTTCAAGGGCAATTGGGTTTTGCATCATCTCATCAATATCATATCATAAAAGTAGAAAATAATATGTATAATGTATAATGTATAATGTATATACTAGGGTCAAAGTTGGTCAAAGCATCACATGAAAGGTGTGAGATGGATTTAGATTTAGATTGAACCGAACAGTGTCAAAGTCAAAACTAAAAGAGTGTCGACTATGGAAGCGGGATCCAAATCCACAACCGAATTTGCACTTGCCTCACTCTGTCTTTCAATTTAAGGGACAGTCACACTCTGCAAGTCAAGCCAAGCCAAGCCATACGACGTCAAATGAAACGAAAAGGAAACCAAAGTGCAAACAGAGACAGCAAACATTTCCTCTCCCTGCAGTTTAGCGGAATGGAGCATCATCAGAACGGTCCTTTGGTATAGGTAATTCATATAATGTTACCATTTACCATTCATTATTAGAAATTAGACGGAGGAAAGGTATATGTATCTACACACAGCAGTTGTAAATATGTACATAGATAGAGAAAGCTACCCGGAATCGCCATAATATACATATTATATGCATTATTATTTAGCTTTCCCTAATACTTTGTCATCGTCGTCGTCTCTGTCCTCTCCCCACTAGGAATTTTATTTGAGACGCAGACACACAACATGACTACATATTTATGTATGTATACATCAGGAGTCACGTTAAATGTAAAGGATCTTCTTCTTCTTTACATAATGTCGGTGTCTGTATCTAAAACAAGATGTCTAAGGATTCGTCCACGGTTTGTGTCTGTATGTATCTGTATTTGTTCCTTGTACACGGTGCGCAAATAAATATGAATAAATTGGTCCCAGTAGTTCAAAGCATACTGTACGTTTCATACTGTATGTTTGTAAACTATGTATAGTAACTTTGTTTCATGTTATAATATTATAATACATATGATACTAAATATGGGGCCAAACTATCCATCTTTCTTTGATCTTTGTTTGAGAATCGAGCTGTGTCGAAATTTTGAGCTCAAATTGAATCTGATGAACCGGAATGGTTCATCAGATTTCATATTACATATTACGCATACTTACATACCTGCATTCAATATTGATTTATTATGTAAAAGGTAAAGGTAAAGTCAAAAGCATTTGACGGGTAAATTCTAAAATCAATCCCAATCCTGCCCCTGACACCACTGACGACTGACGACGACGAAAGAGGAACCACCTGGCCAAGGTGTAAGTATAACTTGTACATTGTACATATGTATGCTAAAATAATTTACCTTGTTTAAATTCTAAAATGATAAACATAAAATCAAAGTTCACAATTTGAAAGTCAGATCCAAAATCCAGTTTCAACCTGCTACGAAATTGAATATCTACGTAATTTTGAAAATTTGAGGTTATCTGGAAAATAAAACTAATTTCATAGTTACTTGAATCTCTGCTTTGTATAGTTTGTATATAATATATACAGAGGATAATTCATTCGATTCTACTCAACAAGCGAGCTAAATTCTGACGTTGTACTTAACTTTTAGCACTTT
>JAQIVE010004245.1:0-14907 GCA_034698285.1 Sminthurinus bimaculatus | reverse complement strand
GAATGAGTTGGGGGTCTCCTCCTCAACCTCTACGATTTTATATGAGGCACTATTTTGGAGGCGACGTCCTCGTTCGTGTGCCTTGGAAACGGTCATTTTTTTACTCAGTTTGGTAGAATTGACCGGCCAACGGCCTCCAGGTAAAAAGGAATAAGTATCATCTCGGAGTACTAGCCAAACCGGAGAAACTGAGGTGTACTATGCCCAACTATGGCAGTATACTCTCCTGCCACGTCCCTTCCGTAGCTTTTTAACGTGGCCAAAGTTTTAGGACCCCTCGAAAGCGGCTGGCTGATTTTCGTAAAATGGGCGGTTTTTACATGCACGTATAACGTACCTACAATTCCGTGTTAATCTGAATATTTTCATTGTAGGTGGGGTTCATAATACCTATTATTACGCTTAGAACTTAGAACTAAGAAGCGAAGCGTTAGGAAATAACATTATTCATTAAAATGTTTGGACAATAGTAAAATACAATAGTAAAAATAACAGACTAGTTCAACATTCAACATAGCCTACATGTATTTTATGATAAAAATAATAAATTTATAATACATTCAAAATTTAAAATAAATAGTCATTACCATTATGATTCACTAAAAATGTCGTCTGGCAAAGTTAATGGAAAATTAATGCGATTTTTGCCAGTATCCACTAATATTGTACTAGACTGACAGGATACATAATCCCACGGTGTTTCCGAAACGGATGTTCCAATCGTCGCAGATGATGATGATGGAGTACAATCTTCAGGTAATATAATTGGTTTAGACATTGTTGTAGCCTCTCCAGTTGTTGTAGTTGTTATTGACGATGATGGTAAAATTGTTGTTGGAGCTACCGCAACCGAAGTTGATGATGATGGTAATGATGACATGGTTGTATTATTCGCTATCGAAGCAAGTTTATTTTGATATGGAAGGAGACGACCGAGTACATAGTGTATATCTCTACTCATTTCTACCAACTGTTCCTGTTTCCGTTTTAATGTTTCCTTGAGCATTATTCCTTCCTGAAAAAACATAACCACAGACATCATAATATAAATTGTACATTATTTATACAATAATAATAATAATTGTATTATTTAATGAATATGAAAGTAACTTTACTCTATATATTCTTAAGAAAGTAAAAGTAGTTTCTAGACTGTAGCTGTATTTTTTCTCAGCATACCTCAATGAGTCCCTTAAATTTTGATTTAAGTTTTTTGTAGTTTTTTCTGCAGGAACTCTTTTTCTGAAGTTTCCTTTTGACTTTGACAATAGATTTGACTGGATTTAAACTATTTGAGGATTGTGTTAGATCACAATTCTTACTATTATTGACAATGTTACTACTACTAGAAGTAGTTGCTGGTGTCACAACATTCTTTTTTTGTCCCTGCTTCTTATTCTCTTGAATAATAATGGATGTTGATGGTACTGTTGTGCTTGATGCTGAGGATGACGGTGCTTGTAGTCGAATCATTTTTAATAATTAAATAATTAATTACAAGTTTTGCTGACTTTACATGCTTGAAAACTTTTTTTGTCACTTTTTTCAGAAAATAAACAAAAACTCTCAATTAAATTCAAGTGATTTTTTTCGTATCGTCAAATTTCAAACTCTATGGCTTGAAATCCTTTACCCTTGATGAAAAGCATATCATATACATACTACATACATACATAATATATAAGTATGTCCCTTTCTTTGAATAAAAAAATCACAAATTAATTATAATACATACATAGTACTGCTAGACTAGAGACCAGAGAGTAAAGAGCACAGTGATTATAATTGGCGAAAGAGATAAAATTTATATAATATACATATTTTGTGTTTAACTTAATGTTACTTATACAATGCTAGTATAGTTTAAGGGAAATTAAGTGAGAGAGACCTTGGTGTTCTGTTTTTGGATCTGTTTTTAAGTATATTGTGTGGGTGCAAAAGTGTTGGAATCCAAAATTGAGTTGATTTGTTAGGATGTTGTCCATGCTTACCTACTATCGCTACTATATTAACTATTAAGTAAATACCAATTATAGGAAGCAGGCAATTTTTTTGTTCCTCTTTTTCCCCTTTATTTATATTATTGTTGTTGTTTTGTTATTGTTTGTACACATGTTTTATACATCTTCTCGTCTCTGTATGCGAGAACATAGTTATAATCATATTATTTATTTTGAGGAACCTTGATTGTATCATATTAGGAAAAGTTTGATTTTATAGCAGGATATGGATGAAATCAACTTGACAAAATGAGTTGTATCGTTAGGACAGTCGCAAGGGCGATAGTTACGGGTCTTCAAGGAAATTACGAAAAATATACTGCAAATTGTTTTGTTTTGAGCCGACTTCGTGAATTTCATTATTCAACCACCAGCTCGACCATTACGAATGGAGATAGCAATAATAATGGTGGTAAAAAAATAGAGGTTGTGCCCGAAGAAGTTAAATGTGATCCGGATAGTTTGCCGCAACAAGAACAACAACAACAGCAGCAACAACAAATTAAACCCCTACAAATTCTGGGAATGTGTAGAGCATTGGGCAGTAGCATGTGGCCCGGTTTTCGTGTCGGTATGTTTTTTGTATTATCTAATTATAATTCATTAATATCAATTCAAATGTAAAATTTTATGAAACATTATAAATTTTCCACTGTGCATTTATTGCACCCGTGTGTGTATGTGTGTTTCTAGTGAGATGGAACATTCTATCATTATCATTAACCATTGCGTTAAGTTACGCGTTCTAAGGATCCCACCCAATGCTTGATATTTGATATTAGTGTACCAAAAATGGAGAGAAAAATAACTTTATTAGAGTAATAGGGCCTTCTATGTACGTATTTTGTATTTACATTGTGCAGGGTACTTTCAGCATCCTTTTATGGAGATAAAAATTACAAAAGGCTACATTTCTATGAAAGGTAGGGATTGAAAATTGAGTGAAATAGAGGCACAGAAAGAAAAGGAGTAAATCTCAAATCTCAGCCTCAGTGTGGTTATGATTGCAACTAAAATTTCCGATTTTTGCAAGCAAGTTCGCAAGTTCTAATAATTCTTTTAATGAAAAAAGAAAAAACCTTGCCAAAATACCGTACGGTACGTGAAAAAGCATGAAAAACCTTATTCTTTGCTCCGAAAATATTGAATTTTAACTGTAATGGAAATGAGACAAATTTATTGTATAATACATACAATAAATAATAATAATATGTATTTCTGTGCAATTTATCGTTGTTCAAATACTATACTCTATACTTACTACCTTCTGTATAAATTGGCAAAAAACTTTGAAAGTAAATATTTAATCTTACATGATATTAATGAACTACAACTACGCAAATGTTTTGGCTTTAGATTATGTATTTGTAGTAGTTTTTAATTAAACTATGTATTCTCTCCACGTTGTAAGACACGAGGCGATAACATTTTAGCACCACATGCACACAGGGAGAAGATGCATTTAATTGCAGTTATATACCTATGTATTATGTCTATGCTGTTCACTATGTATCATGTAATTAAAGTATGGTTTTTTTTATATTCTTAGAATTGTTCTCTGTAGTCTCTGGTCTTCCTAAAGATTTCTCATCATCAACTTTTCGAAAAGGTTCAAGAGCTCACATTTGCAATTTTTTTTTCATTTTATAAAATTTTAAATAATCTAACATAAAAATGTTAAGTTACAAGGTAATACAATTATTATGAACATGCAAAAAATGAGTCATTCCGATTTAGCAGAATGACTGCTGATTTTCGTTTTGTAAGCGTTTGAATCAAAGAGTTTGATGTTTTTGTTGAACTGTGCTCCAACAAAACACTGTACTAATATACTTCTTTGTTTTTAAAAACTTAATCGCAGGTTCGTTCGGTGATGACGCTTATTTTATCGCCAGAAATCAAACTGCAGATGTTGTGGGGGTCGCAGATGGAGTCGGTGGATGGAGATCCTATGGTCTGGATCCTGGTGAATTTTCCTTTAGTCTTATGAAATCATGTGAGCGGCTTGTAGAAGTAGGCTGGTTTCTTCCAAGCAAGCCTGGAAGATTACTTGCTACCGGATATAATAGAATACAAGAGACTAATCACGTACAAGGTAGTTCCACTGCATGTGTCGTGGCCTTGAGTCGTGAGGATGCAACACTATACTGTGCCAAGTAAGACTCGAAAAAAACGAAAAATAATTTGAGAAAAGCCATAATATTATGATAAAGTCGTTAATAAGGGTTCTAATATGCATATTTGTTATACATACTCTTGTTGATATGTAGTTTGGGTGACTCCGGCTTTGTTGTTGTCCGAGGTGGAAAAGTTGTTCATCGTTCAGAAGAACAAACGCATTGTTTTAATACCCCGTTTCAATTAAGCTGCCCTCCTCCGGGGGAAAATGTTCTTTGTGACTCTCCTGATTCGGCCGACGTTACACAAATGGCTGTTGAAGACGGTGATGTCATTCTCCTAGCAACCGACGGAGTGTTCGACAATCTCCCTATGCCAATATTATTATCAGAGTTAATAAAGGTAAACAAAGCTGCAATATTATCAATATTTTTCCATATTATCCTGAATCTTTAAATGTGTTGTGCACAAATAATCTAATATTAGGAAAAGGCACAAATAAAGTCAAATATTTTTCACTCTTTATCGTTTTACAGATACAAAATGAAAAAGACCCAGTCAGGTTGCAAAATGCTGCGAATTCTATTGCTCTTATGGCTCGGACTCTCGCTTTTGACTCAAAATATATGTCACCTTTTGCTAAAAGTGCTCAACGTAATGGAATAAATGTCATTGGAGGTTCGTTTACTATTACTAAACTTAATGTACTACTACAAGTTATTGATTAACCTGTAGCATATCGCGTTACCGCACAAAACTAATGTTTTCAGTTTCAAGAAATTGGAAAACATTAGTTCGTTAGCGGTCATTCGATATAATGTATGTATGTATTTGTTTATAAAATAGAACAATCTTTCCGGAAAACCTTTTTACACGCGTAATATTGATTTCTTCCTTTTGTCTATTTTTACTTTGCAGGAAAGCCAGATGATATTGTGGTCGTATTAAGTAAAGTAGTGTTTTCCTAGAAAATTTGCCACTGAAAAAACTAAGAAAATTCGAATTTTTAATGCATTTACCTGCATCCGATATATATAATATATGCAGGACGTGTCTTTGTTTTTTTTAAAAAAAACGTTGAAGTAATGAAAAATACTACTTAAAGCAAGTTTGTTGTTATAAATTATAATAATATATTAATATATATCGTAGTATATATTATTATGTATAAAAAATAATGAATCCAGTCACCATGGTCAAAACTTGCATAATTATATATTTTTTGAGTTTTTGACTTCTTCACACCTCTCCTTTTAGTTAGCCTGAAACAGAAAACTCGAAAGCAATAATGAAAAATTGTTATGTTACAAGAAATATAAAAATGATGTGTTTTCAACATATTCTAATCATAAGTGGTAGTGGTAATTATATAACAAATAATAAATATATACCAAGTGTATTATTTATAAAACAAAATGTAAAAATCGCTCATAAAATATCTATTGTATAATGTGTAAAAATTGAGCAAGAGGAAATGTATCTGTTAGATTTTTTGTTTGTAGTATCAACAACAACAACCGACTGACTTTGATATGAAAATAAAAGAAACAACAGAAATTTTTCAAAGAAAGTGAATAGTTATTATGAGCTAGAAAAATTATTGGCTACTCTACTTAATGCCAACTTTAGTAATAAGTAATAATTGTCTTCAAAGAATGTTATTCAAAATGTCATATTTGTTTGCTCATTCATTATATACATAGTACATTTGTTCTTGTCGTTATGTTATGGTATGTAGTTTTACTAATTGATTTTTTAGTTGACGTTATAATGTATGTATGTTGGAGCGTGTTTAAACCTTTGGAGACTTTTTTGGTCTCCATACGTTTGTCGCATAGAGGTTAATCTTGGGTTATTGTATCAATTTTATTCAGTATGATTTCAATCAGCTGAACTATTTTAGAAAAAAAGCGCATCATTCGTCTAAAAACAAGTCCTTGTTTTTCGATTTTACACGATAGTTGTATGAATATTTTGTTTACATTAAAACTCTCGTTTTTACTAACTTTTTTTATTTAAATTAACTAACACGCGGACATAACTTCTAAGACGCACATAAAATCAAATAACGTTACTATCGTTGTTGTTGTTGTTATTGAACTTTTACACCGAAAAGGTTGAATGCAGTTGACCTAAATAAAATAGTAATGTCGAAAGTTGTAACTGGTTTGTAATTTGTAAATATTTTATGTCATCATCACTACTTCTTTTTAAAGTGTCAGTATGTACTTATTACCTTTAATTGGCAATTTGTAATGCATAAAGGCATATCTACAGTAAGCAAATTCGTTAACGTGCAGAATCAATTAATTGCTAAAATGTATCGAAGAAATGTGCCATATCCTTATATTTCCTTTAACAACCTTATTTCATAACTGGTGCAGATTACTTTGCTTCGGAGTTTGGAGCTTTCTCCTTTTACACTTCATTTTTTCGTCATAATCAACAATATTTACAAATTTTCGTACAGAAGAAAACGCATCAAAGACCTGAAAAGCAATAAAGGTAATTTTTTGTGCAACAGAGATATCGACCTATTATTATAGGCTAAGAAAATTAAACAACAGTTAAAATAATCCCAAACGGTATACTTGTAGAACGTGTGGACCTGGTTATTTTGTAATAATATTTTATTTTAATCATAATATGAACATAACATAATACATCAACATCATCATTAAATATATAATATAACATACTGATAAGTATTTTAAGCATAATGGCATGAAATTATGCAATCTTGACAATATTAAGACCCATTCACTCTATATCACAAATTTTCACACCGTACAAAAATTATAGCATTATATAATGTTACCGTTATTATTTTCGTTACATATTTTTTATAGTATTTATAGTACTTATAGCAATAGTAGATAATATTTTTTAGTTGTGTTTTGTTAGTGACAGTCAATGGCGGGGTGCTGCAGGTTCATCTCGATCTTCGTTAACTGGAGGCTGATTATTTGGAGCATCGTTTCCACCCCAAGCAAACCCGCCTTCATTAAAAATTAATAAACAAACAATATTAATACAATGATGGATTGCCACATATATTATATACTATATACCGTATTATTTGAATCAAAAATCAAATCAGTAGTTCTGAATAATATTTAGTGACTATACGACTTGTGTTTGTAGTAAAAAATTACTAATGACCCTCGAGAACTAACCTGGTCTCTCTTCTGGCAAGGGATTATAGTTTGGGTCCTCTTCAATAGGATCAAAAATTGCTTTTAAAAAGTGTGGAGTCTTTAAAATCTTGAAACCTCCGGGTTGGTTTGGAAAAACATCTTCTAAGAAATAGTAGACATGACCGACTGAAATGCCGATTAAGTCAATTTGCACAGAGTTCCCCAACAAGAGAGAGAATCCCAAAATTACTAGAGGTAGAAGAGGAGCCTATAATAGACAAAAAAAAATTACAATTCAACCCAGTTTACTGTTATATCACAACATTAATTGGTAGATTGTTCTTTTCATTTTCGATTCGTGCATTGATTCTTCTTCCCCCTGATTAAAATTGGTACATAGGTAGACTTATCGATGTAAATAAAATTGAGAATATTGTGCGGTCCAAAGATCCAAAAAATGAAGAAATGGTGTAAAAAATTACCTGGAAGTTTAATATTCCAAAGAAATTCATTCTAACCATGGGGTTTCTTCGTGACCAAACATAGACCAGCATAAGGGTGAAAGCGTGTCCCAAAAATATCAAATTTGCAAAGTAGGCGATCACCTAGAAACGAAAGAAATAGATCAGAATATAATGATTGTACTTTTACAACTTATGTATCATTTCCCTCTTATCAATTTAATATATAATATAATATAAGATATTATTACCAGAGTTAAAAAAGCACCAAAAATAAACATCATCACAAAGTCAGAAGTTCTTCCTCGAAATGAGGATTCTTCTAGAGTGCGACAATATCTATACGCTATTTAAAACAAAAAATACATCAAAACGAAATGAGTACATCATCACAAAAATTCAACATAGTACAAAATAGTATTCATATCCAGGTCAATCATCTTGTACACACTGTACATATATTTTATGTTTAGTTTCTTTGTCCTTACTAAATATTATATTAAACACAAAGTTAAAGCTGAGAGTTCCGAAGAAGAGAAAATTTGTGATAAGACGCCACCACTGCAAAACAAATGTTTGATATCACATGCTATAATTATCATCATTACACTTCCGTCATAAATAATTATGAATGACGTAATAATTATGCACGTACTGACACGTTGCTGTTTTTAATTTTCAGCCTTAACTAAAATATATACATGTAATCATGAGAAACTATATATAAAACCTACCTGATTATGCTTAATAACCAGGTATGGATTGAAATACAGATCATAAGGTGATACAAGTTCCATGTGCTACAAAATACAAAAAATAATAAGATATAGAGATAAACATCATAATATTCTTAAACTAAAAACAATAACAAATAATGCATTTAATACAAATCTTTGAAATCTATGCAATTAATTACGGGGAAACACTTACAACGGCTAAGGTGGTTAAAACGCAAGCGGTAGTGTATCCCCTGGTAACCGGAGGAATCTCCATGTATGTATTCCAGAAATTTTGATGTGCCATGATGGAACCTAGTTTGTTAAAACAGAATTAAAACATAACTTGATGTAGTTATTTATCTCCATGCTGTCCATTTTTACACCGGAAGTCAGCACAATTCACACTTTATTATTCAAATATGCATAAAAACAGTAGTGACTTTGTCAATCAACATATTATGACATTATGACATAGTTTCCCATTAAACAATCTAATACAACCATTAATCCAACATATTTCATTATTTAATCAATTATAGTCATGAATCATGAATCATTTACCTTTACTGATGTTAGAGAAGTTATATACTAGAGTGTAGAGGCTTTAAATCTAAAACTGCTGTCAACTAATGTTATGACGTTTACAAGAATGCATGCAATTCCTGCCACTCGTGGAATGTTTAATTTAGTTGAAAATATGTACACATACACTAATTGTTATGTTATCTCAACATATAGTGGTCTCATTAGTTTAGCAACACTAAAATAATAATTAAAAACTCGGAAATTTCCGAGTATAAATTGTCGATGTAAATATTCTATATAGCAGAAGTTTGTTTTGGATTCCAAAACAAGAAAATGTTTAGTCACACTTTACACAATAATATCATTAGTTATTATTATTTTCGACTCAATTATTCTATTAACTATTAATTCCCCTCAATAAAAATTACAGCTAACGGCTAAATAAAAGGTGGTGCAACACATTGTAGTGCAATTAATTTAATACTATGATAATATTTTAGTTTTTTTAACGCCGAACTTTTTGTTTGACGAGAGACTGTTTTGAGTTTTGAGTGTTTTGATCAAAGCGCAAATTATGTGAATTTTTTAAGCTCACGTGTTCTTTAGCCAGTTTTTTAAACAGACAGTTTTACTATTATTTAGTTCTTACTTACTCTGCAAAACTAAACCTGACAATCAAACTATATTCTAGTATATTATAGCTATTATTTAACTATACTGTGTATACTTAATGAGCTTAAGTGCGCTAATTGCACTAAATATTTTCATAAAAGATTAGATAAATACATCGTTTTACATAACTCGTACACAAGTAAAACACTTGAATTCGTTGCCGTAAAAGTCGTCAGCACTTCAGAGTTTCCAACTGTCAAACGTCAAACATTAGTTTAGAAAAGCTTCCAATCTAAGCATGACTATGGATTAAAAATTAAAACCGTTTAGTTACTTGGAATGTGACAGAAAATGGCATTTCAGCTACAAGATAACACATTTCGCACATTTGTGACTGAAGGTAATAGACATTTCCTGATTTATGCCGATTTTTTAAAATGTTTGAATACACTCTTGTTCTTATTTTATGGTCTGTATAATCTATAATTCTAACATTCTACTATCAAATATGTATGTATAAAGGACATGGACAAGCTGTCTCTTTTTCTCCGTTCTCACCAACACTTTTGGCCTGTGCGACCGGAAATAACTATGGACTTAATGGTGCACACAGTACAAACTATTGTAAAATTATATTAAAGCACGAAATTTCGTTCACAGCGTATAGAATTTTAACTGTGATTATTGTTTTGTTCAGGAGCCGGACACCTATACGTTTTGGACAATACAGAGAGCGGGATGCAGCCCGTAATTAGAATTGATTATCCGGATAACATTTTTGATGTGTGCTGGTCAGAAACGGAGCATAATGTCTTGGCCACTGCAGCAGGGGACGGCTTGATAGTTATTTGGAATATCGGAAATAAATTCCCAAAGGTTTAAATATAAATTGTATAAAGACTAAAGACTCTTGTAAGCCTTATTCTGTATTAATTGACCATTAATTAAATGCCGTATTTTGATTAGATACCCGTACACGAATTCAAAGGTCATGGTAAAAACGAATCAGTCTCAGTCTCATGGAACTTGCCAAAATTTTCAAACAAAATCCTATCGTCTTGCTGGTACGTCGTAGTATGCTGAACTTGATATACAATATACTTAAATGTACGTAAGTCAAATCTCATTTATATACTGAAAAATTTTCAAGCTTAATGATTCATAATTTCATTGTCTTGTGATTTTAGGAATGGGACGAGTTCGTTATATGATTTGCAGCATCCAACTTGGCCAGTTCTAAAAATCCAGACTTCGGCAAAGGGTTTCAAAACAAATCAATCTGTTTGGTCACCTCATGCCCCACAAACTTTCCTCACAGCATCAAGTTTGTAACATAACGTTTTACTAATTATTTGAGTTGTTATTTTTAGTTATGCATAAAGTATGCGTGGACATAGAAAGATGGAAAAGCAAAATCCATCATGTTTTTTAACCCTTCTTGATTTTACAATAGGTGATAGTAATCTGAGCCTATGGGATATTAATGCATCTGTACAAAGTCCTCAAATTATCTTACGAGCTTCAAACTGCGAAGTGATTACTTGTGACTGGGCCAAATACAATGACACGGTAGTGGTGAGTGCTGGAGGAGACTCTACGATTTATGGCTGGGATTTGAGAAACTATACGCTTCCTTTCTTTCAATTACATGTACGTCAATATCTGATTTGTATACATAGATGATACTATGCATTTCTTATTTGTTTTATTCGGCTTATATCGTTCAGTATGAAGGTCAAGTTTAAGAATTCGATTTTTTAAATTGTTCATTTTTTAGGACCATGGCCAAGCAGTTAAGCGAGTCAAATTTTCTCCATATCATCCAAGTGTTATAGCATCAGCCAGCTATGACATGACTGTCAGGTTTGTACCAAGTTTACAAGATGTCATTCATGGTGTTACTGAAAACAATGAATCAGTATTTCACGAAATCAGCAAACGCTTTTATGTAGAAAATTTCTGATATTATTTTGCAGGATACACGATTTCCATGTAAGTGACAGCAATTTAGCAGTGCTAGATTATCATTCGGAATTTGTTCACGGATTGGACTGGAATTTACATATAAAGGTAAACAAATTTACCACTTTTTTCTTCCTTTCTCTGCATAGATATAGTAGATAGTTGCTGATATAAAACCCTCACGCAACTCAGACATTCAGATAATGTAAATGTTCTTATTTGTTTGATTTATCCAAACACAGGGCGAACTCATATCATGTGCTTGGGACCAAACAATTAAAATTAGTAGACCTCCTTTCCTCGTGTAAATGTGGACCAATTTATCAGCCCTTTTACTTACTGAAGTTAGTTCGTACTTTAAAAGATCACTAATCTTGCTTTTAATCTTGTACAATATACAATATATTTTCGATTTTGTATTACTGTGATTTTGATTGTTGTTAACAACTATATACCACAAAATGTATAAAATTAGCACATATTAGTTCAATGATATTTGTATTTTCGCATTCAGTATTTTAATAAGCGCAATTATTTTACCTCTCGTTAGTTTATTCAATATGTGCTGAATAAAAACAAGAAGAAAGTGTTAAGGTTTTTACCAAAAACGTATTGCTCTCTCGTCTTGTTTTGTCAAGATTTTCATTTCAATAATATCGCCGTAAATGTTTACGCATACAGCAAACAACCTGCAACATAAAATTTGTTGCTGGTGTATATTATAGTTCGATTGCTGTTCTGTTTCTCGAAAATAAGAAATTAGTGCACAGTTGCATATCCTGCCATTTTTCTAATGCATTGCCGGCGACGATTCCTCACGAGCTTCTGTTACAATTGTGTGTGAAAACAACATTTGATTTACATTCGCATGCATCTACTATATTCATCTTTGACAAGACAATCACATGCTGCAACGTTTTTCGTACACACACCATACATTATAATAACGTTGTTATGTTGCCATTGGCTCGCTCCAATACCGGAGAGTACATCATCTGTTTGTTTTCCACTTTGCACATTAAGTACTCCACATCAAGTAGTTAGATACATATAGTTACATTTTTAATATTTAAGAAGGATCAAAAGAGAAATTGGGGCATGATAAATAATTTATGACATTTTCATTTCACAGGTTCCCATCTTATTTGTCGCATTTTCAATTTCAATTTCCAATAATAACAGTTGTTTATATGTAATGATGTACAATGTGCACATTATAGGATTGTATATCTACATGAACCATTTATTTATACATTACCCTTTCCGGATTACATACTTATATATGCATATCCACCCACACTATTTTCTCACTACTCTACTTTCTCTCCACCTTCATGCCGATGAGTAATGGTCGCTGGTGGTTTATCGAGACTAGAACGCTACTACCTTGACTACGACACATTCACGTAAAATTAGAACTTCAGGACTTTATGCCATTTATACCGGGTGACCTGTATAGAACTGATGCTTTTCCATGTTAGAAACATTGAATAGCATCAGTTCTTTACAGGTCACTCGGTAAGTCAAGTACAGAGGTAAATACGTGACGAATTATCCGAAATATTTATTGAGTCGATACTCGAGGTATTTTTCTACGGAAATTGGAAATCCATGAAATGAGGTTTTTGAATTTGAAAGCGTGCGATCACCATGGATATTGGCAAGCTTTTGTGACAAAATTGAAAACGGTCCATTGGATTTCAGTGTGAAAATTGCCTATCTCACGTAACGTATTTCGATTTCGGGTAAGGTCAGGATAACACCTAATACAATTAATATTATAGTTGTATTGACTTCATGCATAATGCTTATCGATTCCCTTCTCAATAAATCATCCCGAGACCATTAGAGAAAACAGTGGGCTTTGAATACACATTACACATACAGTGTAGGCAACGTTTATGTTTTATCTGTCCTGCATTTAATGTAAGTCAATGCAACTGCTGGTAACGTCCTGGTGAAAGTTTTGAACAAATACTACAAGGTACACATACCTACGCAAGAATAGAAGTTATTATATATCTGAGTCGTGTTTATGAAGAGCGATTGCTGACTTTGACGTCAAGGATCTCGTCAGCGGAATAGAAAACGCATCTTTTTATCTTGTAAATACCAATTACCATATTATAGTTCACGCTAATTTGTCCTATCGGGATAAAATCTAACTATCTAAGTCTTCACGGACTGTTTTACATAAAACTGCCCAAACATAAGTACAGACTAGACTTGCATAAAAAAGAAGTCTCTGTTTTCATAGATTCTGGAGATGAATCAAAACTGGATACTGGAGAAGAATATCAACTATGTTGAAGTATGCATACATGCATGTATTAGATCGTCTTAAAGAGAAACTTATCATGACAGTTAAATACTTTAATACCCTTGCACGGCATAGTGCGATAATATACTTTATAATGCAATCATAAAAATACGAGTGTACGACTACATCCAATCATGACAAGAACATCTATCAATAAAAAATCTGCAAAAATACCCTCGGTTAATTGTGCGAAAAATCCCCAGTTTCTTGGCTTGAAAATTGCACTGATTCTACAATAAATATTATGACCATCATGAACAGAACCTAGGTATTGTACATAAGTATATTTATGCATACATGTTTATATTCTAAGAGTCCATACAGACACACTACACGCCTACAAAATTGTATAATGTATCAAAGTCAGGCCAGCAACTTTAGGGTCAAAATTCTGTTTGACGCCTTTATGCAAATTGTACTTTACATCTCATACGTGTATTTACACACGTAGATTACAGTACAGTACAGAACAGATACACATATTATACATATACGTGTAATACTACGTACATCATCACATTATTCATGTTATGAACCAAATAACTGTTGGAAGTTGGGGAAAAACTACGTACTTATAACTTACACATATGCTAAATTTTGGAATCGTGAAGAAACAACTAATAATGTTCACGTTTATTGTAGATCTATATTGGCAGTGGACGTATGTAACATTGTAGACAGATACATATGCAATTTGCACGTATACGTAAGGATGGTATAACAAATAATCAACAAGGTAAAATTAAGTATATGTATGAGCATACGTAGACATGCGGTTTGCTGTCTACATCGATATAAGAGTTATAGGATATTAATTTAAAATTTTATTTTACCATCACAAGTCCACAAGTCTATAAAACTAAATGTCTATCGACAAAATAGAAGGTATGAACATCATCTTCATTTTCTGCTGTCTTCTATTTGCAATACACTGTAGGGAAATTGTATTACGTATAATATTTGGGGCGTCTCAGAAAGAAAGCAGGAAAGTTTAGATTTAGATTTCCATAGAGTACCGCGTAAATCAAATGGTACTCTATGAAAATCTAAATC
>JAQIVE010004244.1:0-14917 GCA_034698285.1 Sminthurinus bimaculatus | reverse complement strand
GAACTTTGATGCGTTTTTCGACCAGGAACGCAGCAAAACCTCATGATGAAACTTCCTAAGTTTTTTTTCTAAGGGATTATACTGAATTTTGGAACATATTCCAAGATTCAAAAAACACAATTTCGAAATTTTTTTCCATCCCCCGACAATATTTATAACCGATTTAACTAAACAATGTTCGTTTTCTTTTGCAGCCTTTTAGTTCATACAAAGCCTGAAATTCGTCTTGCTGCTATCCGAGCTCTTGGAAATATGTCACTAAATGAGCAGAATCAAAGAGAAATGAAGGTATTGGCACAAAAACTTGGAAATATCATATGTTGATTTGTGGGAAACCAAAAAGTGACTGATAATGAGGGTATTTTATTTTGGTGTCCCATGAAAAGAATTACATATTTTGGACTTTCCTTTTGCAGTCAAACATTTTGATATGATTCAATCGATTATATAATTCGATAAAAATCAGAGGAAACTCTCTTTATGTAACTTGTAATAAAATTGTTTATGATTTATATTGAATTTCAGGCAATTATTCCAATGCTCCTGTCCTACGTTGACGACCCGTCTCAAAGCTTAGAAGAAACTATTGAAGCAGTTTTAACAACATTAGCAAATTTGGCAGGTTCGATTTAATAAAAATAGTAGTGGTAGTAGTAGTTTGAGTTAAAATATACAGTACAATCGTTTTAATTGTTAATTATGATCTTTCAGTTCATCCAAATTGGCACGAGGAATTTTGTTCCTCACTCCATAATCTGTACAATCTCGTCGATGCACCATCTATACCTCTACAACTCCAGGCCCTAAAACTCATGGTTAACTTGTCCACAAATGAAGACATGGTGCCGAGTCTCCTAGCAGCTCAGGTAGATAATTTAGTTTTTATTGTATGTGTATTATCAAGTATACCAAATTCAAAATAATCTTAAAAGTACATAAACAAAAAATAGTCGTTCATAATTATTATCATAAATGATATGATAATTGTTGGAATTTTCTTTAGGCTCCAAAACGTCTTCTCTACCTGTTAAATAGCTCGGAAGAGTCGTCTGTAGAAATTCTCCTAAGACTAGTCACTTTATTAGCTAATCTCACAAGCACAGCTACAACTCATAATCTAAATCCTACACTTGATCTCCCCGCTGAGGATAAAGCAGCATCCCCGGAAACAATGTAATTATTACAAGGAAAATATATCATATCATAAAATTTTATATTCTTTTTATTACCAACAAAGCTCAAAAAGTCAGGGGTCGCAATTGACTTTCTAAATGTTAAAGACCCTCAACTCTGCACAATTGTCATTAGTGAAAATAAAGACGTTAAAGAAACATTGATCGAATTTTAACATGGAATTTGATTTGAATTTAATCGCAGGTACGCAGCGATTTTTGGAGTCAGCGCAATCGAACGAATCAAGGAAAGAGCCCAGGATTTGTATGAAAATCACAATCATGAAGACATTCGTTTACAGGCAAGAAGATTATTTAATGCACTACGGAGTCAAACGAGTCCATCGTAGACTAATATAACTAATAAGTATGATACTTGACCTAATCGTATAAATTCTATCCTATTACATACTGTCATATAAGTATGTATATTATTGCTCTTTCATTGATTCCTACGTTAATGTCAGACAACGAGAAGTGAAACTGTCTTAATAATTGCGGAAGATTATTATTCCAGGTTCAATACGCTCGTTAGTCTCATTATTGTAATATCGCTTGCAAAAAATGAATAATACCTAAAAGCAGCGGAAAATTCGAGGAACAACATCATAAAAAATACTTTTTGCTTGTACTTGGGTGGCCAATTGAGCGTACGTATGAGCCTAATATTCTCCAGCCAGAATCAAATAAATTGCACAATTTCTCACTGCTGTCAACATTACATAGCACGGAGAAAGTGCTCTCTATTTTGGGTTCGATTAAGAATTGAGATTGGATAATATGGAACGAAAGCAATTTCACTCAAAATGCGTTCATCGTCAGTCCCTCGAATTGGCTAATGCTTATAGGTAACTATTATTCTGAAATCGGAATTACACGCCAATATATTGGAAAAATGAATGTAATGTTATACAGTTACCTAGTTATAAGTTATAACTTATATTATGTAATTATAAGATGCATAATATACAAAACATGGAGAGAATATTCAGTATATTGCAGAGAATATATTTGAAACTATAATATATAACTGAAGATATGAATTACGTTGTTCAAAGATGAAATCGCTAAATAAGTCAATATATTATACTAATAGACGTTATGGCTATGGAAAGTTTTTTGCAAGAATTTCGTTTTCTCTAAAAGTTTTCAAATTGAAAGCCATTACATGCTTCTTCAATGTTATGCATGAGTATCAAAATTGTCGTCATGTACCTAGTTAGTTAAACCAAAATGTTCTTGTATTAGATAACTGTATAACCAGATTGAAACTAAGCTTTGTTGTTTTTTCCTTTATTATCAGATTATCGTTACTGATTTTTTTCTAACGACAATCGTTTGTTATTATTTTTTGAAATGCACTCATCATGCACTTTATGTTTGTGGCCCATCCTAAAGATAATGGATGGAGAAAGCTGTCAAGTCAATCTCTGGGTACTTTTATATATCTTTAGTCAACTTGGGACTGTTTCCCTCTTTAATTTTACAATAAATATTATATAAAGAAAAAAATATTACCTATATACATGGAATATTATATGTTGCTATTTGTAGTTTATAGTTTATAGTAATATAGCCACCTTCATTATATTGTTATTATGTGTCATTACATTATGTTGTGACCATAAATAAAAGTAATAATAGTTACTATGTAGTTGTCTATTATCCATTTTTTAAATAAAATGAATAATGCACAGTTACTTGTATACTTTGAGGACTCGTTATGTTTTGATAGTTTAGTTTTGTATTATATAACATATAATTTTTCGACGAAGAGTACACAGGGAATGGTAGAAAGAGCAACATTAAAAAATTTTAAATGTTGTATCATCAACTTTTTAATTTAATAGCCACTTAAATTATGACTCGTAACTATCTATTGTTTAATATGTATAAGTTTGTCGACCGCTTAATACGCTGACATCAAAAATCATAAATCAAGTATGAAAAAAATTAGAGCAACAGAGTAACACAATTACAAATTATTACATTGCAACAAGCATTCACTGTGTTATGAGCCATAACTTGTGAATTGAATTGTGAATAAATATAATAATATGTATGAGTATGATTTTATCTAAGTACATATAATATTCCAAATCACAATATTATTACATGGGATGTGAAAATTAAATGATGTGAAACAATTTTAGGTTATAATATGTAATAATATGGTATTTTAAAAAGAAAAACATATAAATATAATATGTATATCTTGAGAAGGATTGAAATTGCTGGTTTACAATTTACAAATAGGTTAATAGATTGGAAAATAATATAAATAGATAGAAAACAAAAACATAATGATCGATGTCAAAGGCATCATGTAAAAGAGACAGTCAGTAAATTATAAAGCATAGCTCTGAATTTTTAATTCTAAACTATGCAAGTAAGCAACAATATAAAACTATATATACAGTAGACTTTAACTAATGAAGAAAATAATGTTTAAAATATGTATTTCATCATTGGGATTGTAAAGTACTGGATAAAAACAAAAAAATATGATATGATGTAAAGCTTATTTTAAAAATGTTTGGTTAAAATTTGGAGAAACAAAGCAAGGACAAGAAAACAAACTCTTAACGGCATAGATAAGCGACAAAAAAGTATTAGCAGATTAGTAAAATTTACGGAAAATTGTTATTGTTTTGTGGGACAATGTGAAAGATGAATTGAACATGAATAATATGATTGTCACTAAAGTTTTAATGTTTGCTTTAAGAACGTATTAATACTGATATAACGAAAGTGAATGAGTGGATGATTAAAATTATGATTTCTACTACGAAAATCAATCAAAGGATAAAAATGGCCTTTATTTGAACATTTTCATTAAACCGAGTTAAATATAACAAATAAATGGGTGTTCATCATGAAGCTTAAATACTTTTAGTTGGGAGTTCAAAATTAAGCTGCGTAGAATCGATAAGAAACGCGAAATCCGTCGTACGTCGATGAACTGTCCGAGTGAAAATACAGCAGGATTGGGGAGTTTTGCTCAGACTCATATCTATAATCACCTCTTTGCTTTCTCCCAGAGAATCTGCAAGTAAAATCAATTATTTAACTGTAAATAATGTAACGATTTAATTTAAAATATATCTAATGTGTATAGAGTATAGTGCATGATTGTATAAATTTTATTTTTTAAAAGATGTCTAACTTTGTATCAAAAACAAATCTATTTTCCTCCTTTGAATAGACAAAAACGGAGAGAAAGTCCACATGTGGTTCCGTATCGGAAAAGTCAACTGTGAGGAGCATCTTGCGACTTTTTCCAGGATAGAAGAGGAAGAATGACCTTTCATTATTTTGATACTCGCCTCCTTCAATTGGATAACTCAAAGTCCATAGCAGTTCATTCACGAGCAAGTTGTTGGGTACGTTGACAGTGACAACTCCAAATTCAGTCTCATTCCCTTTGACTTGGTCCTGGATGTTTTGAATGGTCAGATTGAAGCCCGGACTGTCTGAAGAAGTGGAGGAGAAGACAAGGACGGCCAAATAGGAGTCAACCACTATCTCTTTGTGCAGGTTTTCCTTTGTGCTATGTATTTTATACATAAAATGAGAATTTTTTTTTAATTGATAAGAAAATAATTTTTTATAATTGAATTTTTAATGTCCCACTAAACTGCAAAGTTAGTTTTAGTTTTAAAAATATGTTCCTGTGTTCTACTTAACCTTACATGTCAGTCACGTCCGCCAAACTGTCGGCCCATAAGCTTGAGTGAACCACAAGTTTTGTAGAATTGGCATCGTCTCCATAGTTCAAGTTTTTTAGGTTGAGCCCGATTTTGGACGTTTCATTTGTCCAGAGGATCCAAACACAAGTTTCTTGTTCGGAGAGAGAGGAAGCAGCGGGGCGACGGAGGTAGGTCAGATTTGTAATTTTACTCGTGTCAATGGAACCTCCACATCCATCTATGTAAAAAACAAGATGTATTTTTATTTATGCCAAAAAGTATCTCAAAAGAACGTCTCTGACTTCAAATCAATTAATATTTAGAGGAAACTCCACATTTTTTAAAACGCATGAAGTTCAGAGTAGTTAAATGAATTTTTCTCACCAAAATTATGGTCGGTTATAATTTCATTCCTTAGCGAGGCTAGAATCCTCCGCGGAAGCTGTTGAGCGCAAGAAAGTAATTTTTACAACATTTAAAACATTGTTAAATTAAATTTTTTTGCAATAAGATTATTGAATTCCTGGAAATTTCTTACTTGACCCTCCAAATCCTGTAACTGTTTCCTGAGGCTGACAATATCTTGCTTTAAACTATCTAAATTCTCCTCCGATTCACACATTAGAGCTAGGCAGGAAAATAGAAGGAGTTTTAAAGTGAGCCCGTGATTAGCCATGTTGAAGTATTCTCCCGGCTCCGACCTGCACTATAAATAGTACACTTTAATCTCTAATTAGGGTGGTTTATTAACTATTTACTTGTCTCACTTACAACAAGTAAATAAATAAAGTCAATAGCTTGGATGAATTCTTGTAGGCGACTGTCCTCAGTCCAATGCTAATACCCCTTGTTCCTCGTAGCAAATTCAATATCTTTGTTACAGACTTACACAGTGCGTTTTACCTGATGGGTTCAAGGGCGAGTAACGATATTTTGTGCATAATTTACAGCATACATGGAATGTACATGGTTCATGGTTATTTGCATATTATCATTTGAAGCTGAGATGAAGAGAGAGTAAGAGTGAATGAAAAGATGAAGGAAAAAATTCTAGTAGACTGTCTTCAATCTTTAATGCAAAATAATATTCGTCCGGAGTGCAAGTCTCATCAATAATCCATCCCTCATGTGCTAGAGTCGTGTGTCTCTCTGTCATTGTCACTCACGATCAGCCCTCTCAACTTGTCCTTTGAATATGTAGGTAGTTAAGTATGGGGAAAAGATCGAGAGGGATGTTAATGCTACCTGAACATGTCCGATTCGTATTGTATGTATGTACTGATAGCGTGTATCTACCTTAGTCATAGTTACGATTTGTTTTCTCTTGAGAAACGACTTTTGCACTGGAATCAAAAAGAAGAATAACCAGTCACCTACTCGGGATTTATATGCTGTAATATTGCATGTCCCATTTGTGTTTGTTACTTGTAACTCTGCTTATTTACTTAGGTAAGTTTAAACATTTGCCTTTTGCCTTTACGTACAAGTATAATACATTCGCATTGGAAAGGGTTCAGAAATGTTGCTGGAAATGTTTCTAATGCATCAAATAAAATGGACTTGAGACTTATACTTACGGAAAAGGAAATTCATAATTTGTGTATACTGAAAGTTGATACCGTTGCCAGTTCTTCGAGTTCCAGTGCATAATATAACTATGTAGAAATGTAAAATTCGGTTTAATTTTTAAGTGCACTACATTATGTATAGATGCCCTTTGAAAAAAATTCGTATCAAATCGCATGAAAATTTGATGAGATTTTCATGATATTTCATTAAAACCTCATCAAAAGTTGATCAAAGTTAGCAAGGTTTTTTACCAAAATTGTGTCAAAACATCAGATTTTTTAACAAGATTTTTTTCTAAGGGTAGTAAGGATATGGATATCTACATATAATGTACTTCTTGCTGGAAATATACTATATCAACCACCTGCGTTTAAGTATAAAAAATTGTAGTTGTACCCTCCGCTCATTACCCATTAGTCTTAATATTTAATGTAAGCTCATATTTTTAATGTGTATGATGATGGAGTAATTTGGGGCTCTACGCGCTATACGTTGCTCTCTGGCTACTGGATATTTTAAAGAGTCATTTAAAGCATCCTCGTTAGCCACAGTCGACCAGAGTAGACTGCGAGTCCAACGCATATATAACGAGTGTACGGCCAGAGAGCGAGAGAACAGTTCAAAATTGCAAAAACAACATGCTTAATTGAATTAACATTCATTTCCTTTTACTAAAACAATTTTTAAGTTTCATATATCATACATGGCACAACATATCACTAGTATAAGACCACCCGGCACAAGTATAGTCAGTAACTTGTGTTATAAAAGTTTTTTTCTCTCCAAATGTATGTATGTGGTGTGTACTGTACACTGTACATATGTACGGGGATATTGTGATGTAAGCAAGTATGGACTGTGTTCGTCAAATGTCAAAGGCATGTGTATATTGTATATTATAGTTAAAGCTATGGTAATATATGCACTACTAATAGACAGTAATAGAGTTACGTCAAATTTACTATGCACAATGTACATATTTGTCATTTCTTTTGAATGTAAATAAATTACAGAAACAGGAGCATACATACATATTATACATATACATAAAGTATCAGTACACATGTGACTACGGCCAGGAATAGGAGCAGAGTTTTGCACTTCTTTGTTATATACGTAGGAGCTCTCCAGCTCAGTAAATTTAACTTTGTTAACTTAGAAAAATACATTATGCATCAGGGTGCATTCCGGAGGCTCGACAGATGTAACCAAGTACTTTCAAATGTTTTACAATTAATATAGAATACAGAAAAGGTATTTCGTACCGAGTCTCCCAGTGGAAAAATACGATTTAGCATAGAATTTTGCAAAAGTAATTTGCAGTCCATCGTTGTCTTGGAAACTTCTCGTATCAATTCTCTGTCCAATGTCAAATGCAGAAGCTCTCTAAATTAAGCAATTTTATTTTTTTAGTACATTTTGTTTGCTCCTCCAACTACATGCATATGAATTATTGTACTACATGAGCAAAAAGTAAGCTACATAATAAGTGCTTGTTTATGTATGTATGTAGGGAAAATACTGCATCACATCCCAATTCACACTCTACATACATAATACATGTACAATATACAAGTACGATGCTTACCAAAATGCTTCTATTATTTTATTACATACCCGACTAGCCAGTCTCTATTGGGCCAATACTGGCTACGTGTGTATTAGTGGCAATGGCTAGACGTTGTGCGTGAACGCTGGCAACATTATGTAGCCATCATGACAATTTGCAACTGGGCCCACACTGTGCCTTCATCCAGCCAGTACTGGCACATCGACTAAATAAAACTGTTTCGTGCTGGGTACATATTGGCTAGATTTGATAATAATGCATTATGCCATTGCTAATTTATTATTGTACTATGCTATATGCAAAAATGCTGATAGAATAATTGATTTACATTTTTTATTTCATGTATTTATTGCATAATATAAGTACCCACTTAATGCAACGAACATCATTATTTTTGAAGAAACATCAAAAATACAATAAATAAGGCACAAAATGGATATAACTGAGGACTATGTATGACTTAAGTATGTAAAGTTTAATATACTGTAGCGAGAGGTTTTAGCGAAAACCTACTTTATGCCACTAATACTTCACTCTTACTTTTTTTCGCTTCTGCTTAACCAAGCTTTAATGCATTATTTATAATTTATATTGAACTGATAGATTCAGGAATTAGAGGCAACCATGTAACTTAAAACTTATAACATACAGTTTATATTTATGAGTAGATAAGATTTTGTTGGAAAAAAGTACATAATATTATGATTCACTTTCCTCTCGATGCTTTAAAACTTTCAATCTTTCTATATTTTAAACTTTTATATTAAACGTTGGTTTACAGCAGTAGTTTGTGGTTAAAAATCACAGAACTTTTTAGAAATCAATGTGAACCGTGGAGAGACATAGGCAAGTACTTTAATAATTAAGTATAAAGTAAATAGGTTATTCGTTTTTAAATTTTAAAGTGGATTTTAAGTATGTACTATTCACATTGCCAATAGAAGAGAGACGAGAGAAGCAACAGAAGAAATAATAATAATATGTATTCTTTTTTTGCTTATCTTGGCATCAAAACAAGCATATTATGCTTATTTTAATTAAAAATGACAACAATGAGTATGAATTAATATAAGTAAATATAATATCACTTCAAGTATATTAAACTTTACAAACTGTAGCCGTTTTTTAATAAAAGAAACTCAAAAATGAACGTGAATGAAGAATGGAGACTTGAAAGAATTCGTCTTCTCTCTCCAATGTAATGCGCATGAACTTTTGACTCCGCGCAGCATTTAGCTATGTACACAATTAATGTACAAAAGTGCAATACTGGCCCAGCACTTTGCCAGTACTTGTAATGTCAACAGAAAATCTAGCCATCCTGCCAGTATCGGGCCAATAAGTATTTGTCAATGCTGGCTCAGTGTTGGAAATTCACACTCTGGCCAGATATATTTTTGCCCTATTGTTACCAATGGTATTTTGTCAATACGTACCCAATGCAAATTTTAAATAAGACACATCGAGCCATCATGGGACACATGTAGCCTTTATTCAGCCATTGTCAGTGGCTAGTCGGGATTTTACATATTTCATTCTTATGCCTAGTTACATACGTATAAAACGAGAATAAATAGTCAAAAATGAAACTAAATAGGATTAAATAAGGTTGCTGAGAAATTTCTTTAGAAATTGGCCCATAATTATTTTAAATACTTGGCCAAGTCGAAATTTTACTTTGCCTATGGTTTACTTTGCCCATTTCAAGCATACCATTCACGCAAATGAATACACACAATAATGTAGCCAACCTACTTTAATTTCCTTGAGTCAAAAATGTTTTTTACTTTTTAGTTAAATATCCAGTATTTTTTGACAAAAAATAAGTGAAAAACTGTTGCTTTATAGTTTAAAAACATTTCCAAAGAATTTTGGAAAGAATAAGACCAAATGAGTTTGTGTATGAAACGATGACATAACTTTTAAACGCTTTTTCAGTTGTATTGTGAATTTTATTTTGGAAAGTATTCCCCAAAACTTGATGATACTAAATACAAAACTTATGAAGTCGTTATAATTTCTTCTTGCTAAATGCTAATCAACAAAAGGAAAGCACAGGAAATAAAGAAATGTTTTGTGTGTTGGAATTTTTATAATTATGCTTGGTTAATAAAGACCGTTATTATTTTAAATACTACTCCAGTCGCCAATTTAAATCGTCCATCGTTTCCCATAAAGTTTAAGTATAAAAATTACAGAATTGAAAACGTAAAAAGTAGGTCGGCTATTATATATTTTCTGCCTTTGTGCGTAGAAATTTCTACTGCGACGCCTTTACTACTGCTAAAAAATACTCTGTACAGTTACGTCTGGAAAAGTCCTGAACTGACACAACACGTCCTTTTTACTAGAAACAGATATTTTTGATTTTAAAATAATTGTTAAAAAAAAGCTAAAATGGAGAAGGCAGGATTCTGTTTTTTGAAGAACTTTGTAAAGCTCGGCAACGCTTTGGGATTTTTCCCCTACAAATTAATTAGGGTAAAAAAGGTCAACGAGGAAACTGGAGAAGTGACCGTGAGTCAAAAATGGGTTTACCACATGTCTACCCGGCTTCTGATAAGTTTAAGCTTTGGTTACACTTGTCTTGGTCTCAACCAGCTTCTCTTGGCTTTTCGAACCGTCCAAATCTTTCTTGATGACAAAGTGCCAATTAAAAGCAAATACAACGTTATTTACTTTGCCGGGATCAATTTGATTATGAATCAGTGTCACTGGATCCATTTAAAATACTTTGGTCAGCATTGCCACGTTTACAATGCAGTGTTAAACACGGTCAATCGGTTGAACGAAGGTCAGAAATATTTATTTTACTATTCTCAAAATATTTGGTTTAATTTCCATGCGGCTGTTAACATTCTGCCTGTTTTTGACCTTCGACCTCCAGGAACAGAAAATAAAGATGTGTCTACAAGCCGTAAGCTTATCCGCCATTTTCGACTGTGCATTACCTTTGTATGCGTAATTTCGACAGCTCGAGGCCTCGCACCTTTTTTCAAGCCAGCAATGCCTCACCACGTGACCTCTCTGGCCAACGACCCCACTGACCTTTGGGTCAGACTACTTGGAGTAATGTTCCATTTCACAGCGACGATACTTAGCATCTGTGTAACGGTCTTCTATCACGCCTTTCCCGTCTGGTATTCTCTTGTCGTTAAACCGGTCATAGGTCAACTGATTGAAGGTCAAGGTCAGGGTCAAGGAGAAGAAAATTTCTTGGTGGAGAGGAAACGGTACGAAATTTACAACCAGCTCACGGTTCTTCAGAGTCACTTTGATGGAATGTTCGGAACCGTTCCGCTGTTCTTGGAATTCACGCTCTTGTTTGCGGCCACTTTGAGCATCTTTCTGTTCGTGGTGTACAAGGATTACGTGGCCCTGATGAGAACCTTTTTCATCTTTGGGTTCCTCAAAGCAATCTTCACTAATTTGGCCATTCCGTTTGAAGATTCGAGCAAGGCCCTGGAATCCTGGAAGACTAGTCGGGCAAAGAGGTCACCGTGGTTCCGAAAGTTTCAGAGGTCATTCCAACCTCTTCGAATGACGATTGCCGGGTTCTTTTACATTGACAAGACATTTATCCTCACGGTTATTGGTATCATTATTGACCAGACCACAACTTTGATCCTTTCTTAAGGGGAGTTAAAATCGATTGTCTTTGACATTTTGAAATCGGGAAGGCAATTAAAGTATTTTATGAAGAATTGGGACTCATGACGCACATTCATTCGTTCATCCTGCCAGGTTGAAACAGTTTTAAACATTTTCGGTTTCCTATTTCTCCAAGTTCTTTATCATCAAAAGCAATAAAAATTTTGATTCTCCTGTTTTTTCAGTAAGGATGTTTATAAAATTGTCCAAACGGGGTCAGTTTGTCAGTACATTTCTCAGAAATTGGGCAAATATTTAAAATAATTATTATTCTAAATACTTGGCCAAGTCGAAACTTTGCCCATGTTTTATCTTGAATTTTAAGTACCATTCACGCAAATTTAGCCAACCTACTTTAATAATTTCCATGAGCCAAAGTGCTTTTATAGACCTAATTCATACAGTCAAAATTAAGGATAATTTTTTGCGGCACGAATTCAATTTTAGAGCGGACTCAATACTCATACGTGATAAATGGCTCGCAAGCTCGTCCCAAAGCTTTAAATTTCCCCACATTTCCTTGGCTGCCTCAAATTACCCCGAGGAATCGGGTCTATACTCCGGTGTTAAATATCCCATAATTTATGTCCCAAATAAGTGAAAAATTCGTACGCTTTATATCAGAGAAAAATGTTTCAAAAAATTATGGAAAAAATAAGGCAAAAATTAGTGTGTATATAAAACGATGACATAACTTTTAATTGCTCTTTTAATTGTATTGTGAATTATACTTTAGAAAGTATTCCACCAAACTTTAAAGTAGAGCCTTATGAAGTCCTCACTTTCTCCATGCTAACTGCTAATTAACGAGGAAAGCACAGAAAAGAAAAATATATTTTGCGTCGTAAAATGTTTATAATTATGCTTGGTTAATAAAGACCGTCATTATTTTAAATACTACTTCAATCGTCCATCGTTTCCCATAAAGTTTGAGCATGGAAACTACAGAACTGAGAACTTACAAAGTAGGTCGGCCATTCAGTATTTTCTCCCTGAAGTTCTGGCAGAATTTGTCCAGTTTTTTCCTGCTTGATTTTTGTCTTGAAAAATAATAAACTAAGTTTTATACGCTAGAAAATGCTGACCCGTTGGGACCTGAGATGGAACTACCGGGCATTTGGCCTGGTCTCGGCTCTCAATCTGATGCCCGTTGAGTTTGAAACAGCCGGAGGTCTGGGCCGCGTGTCCACACGGCGATCCTGGATCCGTCGAGGTCTTTTTCACGGTTGGCAGATTGGGTCTGGACTCTACTTGACGTTTATGACGATCCGGATCCTCCAGTCGGCCGTCTTTGCCTACTCGGACTGGAATTTCATCCCCTTCAACATTATGCTCTTCAACTGCTTCACCAATGCGGCTCTCATCATCTCTCTCAACTTCAATGTCCATCTCAACCTTCTCCACAAAGTCTACAACGAAATCCTTTTGATTCGAGGTAAACTAAAGCTTTTTATGTAAGATATTTATGTATTGGATGAAACATTGTATTTTATCCTATTCATTTATTCAAGATCAATTTGAAGCGGCGTCAAAGTCTGGCTCAAAAAAATCAAAGGAAAATCCCAAGAAAAAGAGTGTAATGGAGTGGCTCCTTTGCATCTTCCCCATTGGCTTCTACAGTCTCCTGATCGCGTATCCGACCCTCTACATTCTCAACCCGGAAATTCCCTTCCTCGCCATCTCCGTTTTTCCGCCGGCCTCCCGCCATTTTACCATCATCATTCTCTGCCTATCATTGGACATGACCTTTCACGTGGTCTACATCACCGCGGCTCTCTACCCCATCTTCATCGCCGTGTCTTTCATCATGACCTACTGCGAGTGTGCGAATTGGCTCATCCGGGAATCCGGGCAGAGTCACTCCGGCTCCGGCTCCGGAAAAAAGCCGAGAAACGAGGAAAAGAAGGAGCACCACCGGCAGGATTCGAACTCGAATTCGAACCCAGACCTGATCGAATGCCTAGATGTAGTACAAGAACCTGAACCTGCTGAGCGTGATCTGATTGTGACCAAGTTCCAGCAGCTGGAGATGCAGCTTTTCTTTTTCAACCTGGCGTTGGCCAACGTGCTTTGGCTGGTGAAACTGGCGCTGTTGGGGATGAGCATCATGGGCGGATTTTCGGCCATCAGATTGGCCCACGATCACCCCATTTTGGCCCTAGTTTATAGCGTTTGGGCTGTCGAGGGGATTGTCATGTACATTTCCATATTCAAGGACGCCTTCCAAATCACGGAGGTGTCCGAACGTGTTCGCCGGGTCATTCAGCTGGAGACGGTGGCGGAGGGTCAGAAATATACAGGGTTGGAGCAAAAGTACCGCAGGGCAAGATTGAGGGCCGTGCCTAGACTGGCCATTTTCGTGGGCCATTTTCACAGTGTCGAGCGAGAGAGCGTCCTCATTTTTGTCAGCTTTGTGATCAATCAAATTGTCAGTCTTTTGCTGGCTTTTTAAATACTTATGTATTGTTAAAATGCTTAAACAAAATCCGACTCTGATTTCCCATGAAATCAAAATTTTACGTATGTATAAAAAAAACGTCTAACTAGCATTAAATCAAATTTTAAATGCAAATTAGATCATAATTTTAATTTTAACGGCGCGAGCATACAATGCACAATTTGTACGCACACATAACATTCGGGGAGTGTGATTTCGATTCACTGTGAGACCGCTTTATACTTTATACATACATACTACATACATTTTATCTTTGTGAGCTACATAAACACTACATACTATATACGATGCACTCATATTGTATGCACTGTGCGAGGACCTACGTGTAAAATGCTTGTGTGTGTCAGTAAACTGTAGTCAGCAAAAAACTCTCACTCCTCCTGCACTCCAAGTTTCATCATTCATCGTCCATCAGTTTTATATGCACAATGTACAACAACTTTTGCCACGTACAATAACTGTAGTGACTCAGTCCAAGCACCTGCCTATGCAATTCCTTGTAATCTTGCGTATGTACGGTCAGCGTATGCATAGAGGAGAATACAATACATGCTTTTTAACTTGTCTCATAATTCGCGTACAAAATATGCACAATGCTCATCACACATATTTATGTGCTCGATTCGCGTAGAGTGGGCAAGGTAAGTACACGTCCAAATAGCCCAATTGTGTGTATAAATGCATAGACAGTAGAGAGTATAAAATTTACAACGTGTACGAACAAAAATATTTACAGTAAAATCCCGCTACTACGAACTCTTAAGGGAGACATCGATTTAGTTCGTAGTAAAAATGGTTCACAATACGC
>JAQIVE010004243.1:0-14918 GCA_034698285.1 Sminthurinus bimaculatus | reverse complement strand
CCAGAGGTCATTATTGTAAATCAAGTAAAAATGGACAAAATGACCTATGGAGGGCACAGTTTTGACTTTAGCAAAAAATGCTCCATTTAAACGTTGATCAGGACAAGACAAGCAAGCGTTTTGAACCGAATTCGAAGACGATCGGAGGAATTTTAGTCCTAACCCCGTGTTAATTTTGGTGACCTCTGGAGGTCAAATGAAACAATCCAGAGAAAAGTTGCTTTACAAAAGTTGTTTCGAATGGTCCCAGGTGTCTCCAAAAAGCATTTGGGGTCAATCAGTCAGGCAGTAAAATCTTCAACGGGTGTCCGGTGTCCTTTTTGTTACTTTGTATCGATAGTTAGGTAAATATCATGTGTATTACATATTAGAAGGTACATAAATAGTTTGAGCTTACCAAAAGGAAGTTGCAAATTGGCGACCTGAAAAATAACGTCATTTACGCACACAGATCCACTAATTGTTGACTCGATAATGTGTTGAGCGGTTTTTTCGTTCTTTGTAAAAATGTACAAAGCCAGCGGCCTTTCCCTGGGAAAATGACAATAAATAAGTATATTTCAGAATTTTAATTCTTGACGCGGCTTAAAAGAAAAAGGTTTTGTTTTTTTTGCCAGTGGATATTCTGTATACCTGTCGTTGATAAAATTGATGGCTTCTTGGGCCGACTTTACTTCAACCATTGGAAAAATTGGTCCAAAGATCTCCTCGCGCATTAACGAGTCGTCAGCTTTGACATCAGCCACAATTGTTGGCTCAATGTATAAATCCTATCGAAACAAATACAAATGTTTACTTGACAACAGGCATATTTTTAGATGTGTTTTAAATGCTTTTTAAATTACGTAAATACCTCTTCATGCATTTCTCCTCCAATCATAACAAGTCCCTTTGTAGCCTCCAACATTTTACGAACGCGGTGAAAATGTTTAGGAGAAACCAATCTGGCAAGGTCCTTGCTGTTGTTGATGTAGGTGCCGTAAAATTCTTTGAGAATTATTCTCGCACAGAATACAAACATACTTTGGACTTTCTGTTATGGGAAATGCATAAAATTCTCTTACAGTAAAAATTAAAAACTCGTCATGATTTTTTATGTTACTTGCTTTGAATTGAGATTATACGTATTATGTTTGTGCTTGTCAACAAAGGGTCTTACGCTGCTGCATAAAATGTAGTCCGGTGCTGTATTGGAGAAAAATTGTAAGTAAAACAACATTTTAGAGTATAAAATACACAAGAAAGTCTACGAGTACATACTTTTGCTTTGTAAGTAAGTGTGTTAAAATATAGTTTTTTTATTCTTTATCTTTGTACCTATGCACGTTTGTCCCATGTTAAGCAGCTAATTTTTTTGAAAACCAAAAAAACACAGACACTTTATTTCATTTGATTATTTTATTTCGAGGTAGCTTACAATTTGAAAAAAATTCTTATAAAAAAAGTCCAGCTTCTCTCAAAAAAAATTGGCTGCAAGATTTCCTTGGAGAAATATTTGTCAATTCGTAACCCAAACAAAAACAAGTTTTTTTTGAAGGATCCCGCATTTAAAACCTTGAGCACTCTTTTTTCGGAAATAGAATTCATTTAAAATCAAAAGCGTGTGTTCAGTTTTTTGACACAAAATTTTCTAAATCTGGCAAACTCACCTTTCCCCATAAAAGTCTTTTGACTGCAATTTCCATATCCACCAATTCGTCAATATACACGGGACTTTTTCCTCCCAACTCCAGAGTACACGGAGTGAGGTGAGGAGCGGCCGCTTTCAAAATCTCTTTTCCAATAGTGGTGGAGCCAGTAAAGAAAATGTGATCAAAGCGATGGGTTAGGAGTCTTTGGGTTCTATCCGGATCTCCGAGGACGACATGATAACAATTCTGTAATTATGAAATTTACATACTGAAAAATATTAGCCCATGAAAAAATTGGTTAAAATTTCTAAAAAATATTTACGCTTTCATTGCTTACATTGTCTAAATATTTGGGCAAAAGTTTGGCAATAACGAGGGACGTATGCTCGGAAATCTCTGAAGCCTTGATGATGCAACAGTTTCCTGCAGCTATCGCTCCAATCAGCGGCTTCTGTAATAATATTATGTATACACGCGCAAAAACGCAGCAGCATTTTAGATAAAACAAAAGAAAATGGGTTTGAAAGGAAGTAATAGTAAAAAAAGTTGAATAATATTATGGTTGTATGTACCAGACATAAAATAATGGGGTAATTCCACGTGGCGATTATGAGCACCACTCCATGCGGCTGACGTCGTATCAGAGCCTGGTCCTTAATAAGAAAAAGATTTTTGGGCAGTTCTTTGGTCGTGGTAGCCTTCCTGAAATGTTTCTGTACTGCCTGTAGCTCCTTTTTTACTCCAAATAATTCCATTGTCAGGACTGGATGTAGATTTAAAAATTTTTCTTGAATGCCAGTTATATATAAGTAACTTACAATTAGAGTAATATTAAAATGCATAAAAATAAATCAGATGAAGCACAAATGTCTACATTCAGCTGCGCCCTTCCTAAGATCCTTGTGAATTGCTTCGCAAAGTATTTGTCGGTTGTCTTCATCATCCAGCAGTTCCTCCAGTCTGGACAGTTGGCGGAGGCGAAACTCCAAGTCCAAGGAGCGTCCTTCCTTAAAAGCTCTTCGAGCCTTTTCAACTTCGGGAAACTGAAAAACAGGCAAAAAAGTATGCAACAACCCCTTAGAAAATAATATAATCAAATTTGATAAGATTTGACAAGATTTACAATTTTTGATGAGATTTAGATGATATCATCAAAAGTTTATCAAAATTAAAAATATTATCAACCAAAATCGTGTAAAAATTCAATGAGATTTTTTACCAAATTTTTTTCTAAGGAGTGTTCAGAATTTACCTCGGATCCGTCCATGTTGACCTTGATCTTATTGAGCTCCAGCAGTTCTTTGGATAAAGACAGAAGCACAAAAAACGCACTTAATAATTTTTAACAATATTTTTTACTTGTACTCTTCAACATGTTTTCGTCGTACGATGGGAAAAGGAACAAACGGGGAATGAGCATTTTAAATATGTGCTCAAGGTCATTCTCGAGTAATAAAACTTATTTACAGCTTGTTGCACTTAGTTCATACAATAAAAACAACGGATGGTATGTTAAAAGTTGGTATTTTCATGTAAAAAGTACTTGTTTTATGCCCCCGTTTGACATTAAAACAGCAATTTTAGACCGGGTAATTTTACAAAAGGAAAACTGCGGTAACCTTCTATTTTTTCGGTAAAAATTCGGTGCAATTAATTAAAAGTGATGAGCAGATCCACGATTTGACTAGTAACAAAATTAATGAAAATTAATGTAGACTCCCGCTCCATCTTTTGAAAACCTCCCACGTCGATCCCCATTTTTGGAATGGCCTTAACCTGCCTTCGATACTCATTTGTCAGCATTTGGTCGCTCAACATTCTGGACTTTGTCAAAATGAGGGTCTTCATCTGCTCGAACAGCTGCCCAATCTGGAAAGCGTCGTTGAAGGTTATGATGAAGAACATCAAGCCGTCCAAACAGAAAATTCCGTAGGCCAATGCATAGACTGGGTTACTGTGGGGAAAAAGGTTTTCACAGGTTACAAGTTTCAAAACGTAGAGAACTAATATTCAAAACCTTTCGATGAAGTATATAGTTAGGATACTTACCTCGTGCCGACGTACATGGTTCCAAATCCCCCAAAAATAGAGGTTACAAAACAGACGTTCTTCATCACAAAGACACCCGAGTTTATCCCCAAGTTGAACATTGTCAGGAAGGTTTTTATGTTGTAAGCCCTCACGGCCGCTCGACACAATGCCGGGCTAACTTTTCGCTTGACGTGCCTGAAAAAGATCTAAATTTTTCAACGTTACTTTAATATCAAAACAAAAAGTAATTAGCAGTAAGATTACAAAAAAACGGACATTAACTAGACTCTTACTGAAGATCTTGAATACTTTTGCCCAGACTGCTTCGAGTAATTTTGATGAATGACAGGATCAAAAATACTCCCATTTGCGTTGCAGACAAAAGTTGAAAAACGGCCGCCATTTCCACAACAATACCTACGCCATCAAGGCCCACACTTCGCAGGCTACTCGGCAGGACAGAGGTGAGAAAAATCGGGAGGTTCGGATCAACTTGGTAGAGGCCAAGTGGGATGAGAGTTATGGGAAACAGAAAGAAGGGCGAATAACAATTGACGAACTCTTGAATGTCGTTTGGTCGTTCTTCCTGGATTTTCAGCCATATACTAAAACACGCCGTCCTGACGACGTCCTTGATTCTTTGGCATTTCCCCCGTCCTCCTTTATTGAACTTTTGACCTGTTCTATCGATCACCCCATGGTTTTCCTGCTGGATAAAGGGTAGACTGTTAAAAACGACGCAAACGACATGGTCCCATCGGCCGCAAGTAACATAGATCGCCCAATTGATGATGGAGCAAACCAGGGTTGCAATGATAAACATTGGTATCTGATACACTTTTACGGTCGTCTCCTCCTCAGGCAGAAACAGTATTTGCAGGGTTCGAAAGTTGACAAAGGTAGTGACGCTGCACGTCAACCAAAACCAAAGTGTGAACCACAAGATTTTCCATCTAGAGGTCACTCTCTGGATTTCAACACGATTTTCTCCCGTTTTAAATTCAAAGGGGGCAGCGCCGGCGTTGAAGATTATTCGAAACGCCATTAAATTATATCTTAATTTACCCCGGGTCAACATTGCTACCGTTGTTGTATCTTTTTTGAGTTTTGGATATTTCTAGTTAGCCGAACGGGGCTGAGAAAAGAAACCAGTTTCTTAATGAAATTAACATGAGACTGTTTTTTCCGTCAAGTATATTCTCGTCCTAAATTTGCTCGTTTCTATGCTCGTTTCTATCAAACAAAAGTATCAACTTTCACTCTTTTATATCACATCGAGCAAAACAAATGCTATTACAGGCCAGAAACTTACTTATATCCAAGCATTCGTTATGAGTATGGTTGCCAAATATTACGTATAACAGAAAGGGTAAATTTCCCTATCATTGTACTTATGTCATTAAAAAGATTGCTTTGCTTCAAGCATTACCTATAAAGTATTCTTTTGTACAGTATAAAACTTAAATTCTATCGTTGTTTTAGTTTTTTTGTACTTTCACTTCCAGTTTTTAGGGAAATTACGACCATGGTAATTGCTGCCAGTATTTTAAATACACATAATAATTTAAAGTTTCGCTTTATTTTTCTTTTTTCGTCCATTTTTGTTTTCTCAACAATTTTAATGATATGGTTGTAGTTTTATATTTTTCAAAAACAAAACTACAGGGTGATCCACAAAAACTACTGCGGACTAATTTGGTTTTCTATGATTCTGCGCCATTTTTGAATTATGATGTTTTCAAAATATGTCCATTTAACACGGTATTTTCTATTTTTTGTTCGATTGTGTTCAAAATGGGACCAATCTGACGGCCTGATGAACGCTTAAATGGACCACTTTAAAATCCACCTGAAGGTTTGACTTTCACCAGGTCCAGAAATGTCTCATTTTGAGTTTACCTTTTGGGCGCATTTAATCATAGAAAACCAAATCACACAATTCAAATTTGAACGAGTTTCCCAAGTCGCTCAAAGTTTGACCTTGCGTGACCCCAAGGCCAACGCCACCTGGAGATTGGAAGGCATGCCGAAAAAACTTTGGAGCTTTTTTCTACAACTGAATTTTTACCCCCATGTGAATATTTGCAGTGGATTCTGAGATATAATTTTTCATAATCCCGTAGTAACTTTTGTGGAACAACCTGTAGTTATTATACACACATACATTAACGTGCAAAAACGTGGGCGAACCACAGAAGGAGAAGCGGGTACATAGAATGTGTTTTTTGCATCAAGTTTTACAATTGTAAAATTTCGAAAGGAAACTACGCACAACCGCAGCGTTTAATATTACCAACTCGGGTACACATATCCATGTTCATTCAAAGCTTTAGTTTCATTTACGTAACAATGTGTGCCTAAATATGTATTCAGCGTAATTCAAATTCACGGATCCTCGGAGAATTACGTTTGATGTTCTAGAAAAACAAAAGAAGTTAAAGAAAAAGTCAAAGCTTGTGTTTATTCTACTCAGGGAGTAAAAATCCCAAAATATTTGACGCTTTTTGTTCAAATCAATGGTCAACATAGGAAACCGCTAAAAGCAATTTAGCGCTTATCCGTTATCCATTGAACATTTGCATAATTTTATTACATAATAATTATAAAATACAACTGTATTTATTGTATCTTGCATGGACTGTTTTTTAATTGAGCAAACTTTTTTCAATCATTAGCATGCACGATTTACTTACTGAAACTGCAAAAACGTTCAAGTGCGTACGTCGTATTTACACTGTGCATAATTATCGCATCTAAACGATGTATCTTGTACAAGAAGCATACTTACAATAAAAACTGATAATACATAGGTATATAGTTTATAGACGCATGTTTAGAGCAGCAATCTTTAACATACAAAGCAAATTAACTAGAAATCGATCGATATAAGTTGCTATTGACTATTCGATTAGTTTGATATTGAACTGCGGTCGCGATTCTCGTGATTTGACAGACGTCAGATAAAATCGACAGGTTCAGCACATCTTTTCAAACGAACACTTGAGTAATTAGGATTGATTTTATTTTTTGGCCACAGCATCGAACAGCATTGCAAAAAACTGTTGGGATAGATCGATTAATCTGTGTGTATTTTTTAACATAAATATTCTTTGAGGTTGTCTGCGCCGTACTTTGGTTTGTTGTCATACGTAATTATGCAAAATTATTTGTACATATGTATGTGCGAAGGGCTTTTTTGATGAATCCACATAATTCATTGTATCTATATTTTTTAAGTCTATGGCAATCCCATCAATCAAACTCAAATCCAAATCAATTGTACCATTTTTAACGGTATCAAACAAGCTGTTGCTTTCAACTTCAGTCAACTTTTCACAGTTCGACGATCAAAATGAGGCTCTCTGTTTCTTTAATCCTTTTATTGGGAATCGTCGGCATTTCCCAAACGGCATCCGCCTTAAGTTCGTTTAATATATCTTTAATTTTTTAAAGAACCTTGCCATTACCATTGCACTTTGTCAAAACTTTGATTAAAGTCGATTGAAAAAACTAATATTTTTCTTTGTAATTTTCAGAATGGGGAAAAGCTGCCGGGGGCGCTCGAGTGAGCCGAGATGACCTGATTGCCTATTTAAATAGCATTTCTGGCTCTTTTACCATTTCGGGTCAGCACAATCGTGAGCCCAACTCGGATCCTAGCAAATGGACTCGAACTGCTCGAGATATTACCGTAATTTTAATTTCAGAATTCTATTAGTATAAATTTAAAATTTTTAAAATGGCTAACTTTTATGGAAACCATTTGCATTGATTTTCAGGGAAAATATCCCGGACTCTGGGGCGGTGACTTTTTGTTCCTCCCTGACGACTTTCAGCACCGTCAAGACATGATTAATGAAGCCATCAAACAGTGGAATGAAGGTTCGTTTTAAAATTTTGAGAAAGCAACAAAATTGCAAACATTTTAAAAAAATGACAAAAAATTTTGAAAAAATTTAAAAAACGGCAGAAAATTTCAAGCAATTTTTAAAATGACAGAAAAGTTAGAAAAAGTTTAAAAAACACAAAATTGTGAAATAAATTGAAAAAACTTAAAACACAAAATTGTGAAATAAATTGAAAAAACTTAAAACAAACAAGAAAATGTGAAGAATTTTTAAAAAACGACATGGAATTTGGGAAAATTTTGAAAATCTTTTGAATTTTTAAAGGAAGCGTGGTCGCCCTAACTTGGCACGTGTGCCCGCCCACCATCGGGGAGACTTGCAACTGGGACAACCAGGGAATCCTCAGCGGCCTCCAGCAAAACCAGTGGAACGACTTGATCACTAACGGGGGCAACCTAAACAACAAGTGGAAGGCCCGCTTAGATACAGTCGTCCCGTACCTCCGACAACTGGATAACGCTGGAGTTGTCGCCCTCTGGCGCCCAATCCACGAGATGAACGAGGGCTGGAGTTGGTGGGGAGGACGACCCGGAGCCGACGGATCTCGCAAACTCTACCAAATTACCTACGACTACCTCGTGCAGTACCACCAACTGAAAAACCTGGTCTGGGTTTGGTGTGTCAAGGATGTGGACATGGGTAACATTGGTCAATACTGGCCCGGAACAAACTACGTGGACGTGGCCTCTCTCGACATGTGGATGAAACAACAGCCCACCGACTCCGATTACCAACAAATGCTCTCTGTCGCCCAGGGGAAGCCCATCGCCCTGGCCGAAGTGGGCTCGGTCCCCACTCCGGATGTTTTGAACCGTCAACCTCGATGGCTGTGGTTTATGGTGTGGGCCGAGTATTTGAAGGATCCTTCCTTCAACACTGACGACAAGGTGAAGAACACTTATTATCTAGCGAGGGTCAAGAGCCGAGGGGACATTGACATTGGCGAGGGGTCAACGCCCTCTGACAATTTGGCGCTAAATCACCCCGTTTTGGCAAGCAGCGTGCAAAATTCCAGTTTTCCCGCGGCCAATGCCGTTGATGGAAAATCAAACACCAGATGGAGTAGCAACTTTGATGATCAGCAGTGGATCTATGTCAACTTGGGGTCAGCGAGGACCATTAAAACCGTCAAAGTTGTGTGGGAAGATGCATATGCTAAGGGTAATTTTTTAGCACATTAATGTAAAAATTGTTTTTAATTTTTCAAAAAATACAGAAATTGTTTAAAATGCTTGATTTCAACTTCAGGCTTCCAGATCCAGACATCCTTGAACTCGGACACTTGGACCACCGTCTATGAAAATTACAATGGCAGCGGAGGCACCAACACAATCTCAATTAATCCCACGTCCGCACAGTATGTTAAAGTCTACGTTTTCGACCGAGCAACTGAGTACGGCTACTCCATCTGGGAGTTGGAAGTTTACTCTTAATTATTGTTATGTCGCATCCTTAAAATAATTACTAACAGCTCAATAAAATTCAAATTTTGTCAAAATTATTAAATAAATTGCGATTTATATTTTCTGACGTTATCTTTGTCCATTACCAATCTTGCCTTTAATGATCACAAGTATTTTAAAGTACACAACACTTGTACATACATTGTACATACAGTAGAATTTAAGTTAACAACAACGACAAAATATAGCATTTAAAATTGGTCTATTTTTTCTATTTGATATGTGGAGAGTAAAAAACAAAATAAAATAAAGTACATACACCGTTTACATATTATAACACAATAACAAAAAATCAAAACTATATAATTTTATCTGTACAATCTTCATCAAGTCATTAAGGATCCAGAGTCAGCTCCCTTTTGCCCGAAGACTGCAAAACCTGTGACAGCTGAGAGTTGAGTTCACTGGACATATTTTGCTCTGAGGTGACATTTGAGCAAATGTCCAGCTCACTGTCGCCCTCGACGCTCAGCGTGTTTTTCCGCGAGTGCTTGCTCAACTCGTCCATCAGTTGAAGCTCCCGCTTTGAAAAGTGCTCCACAATAGCCGTTGCGTAGCAGTCGCCTAGGAGATTGTTCGTCGTCCGAATTCGGTCTCTGTCAAGATTCATCAATACAATATTGAAATTCGCTGGTTTAGGTTAAAATTTGTTTTTAAATTTTAATTTTGGGTTTCCGATTCTTACACGAGCCAGTCAACGGCAAAAAGTAGTCCAATGTCCGCTGTTGGAACCCCGACCGAGTTCAATACAATGAACATGAGAGCGAGCGCTGCACCTTTGGTAAAATTAAGAAAATGTTAAAATGGTTCATATCTTTAGACTTACTGTTCAGATTTTGTTTAGCTAGAAAAGTAAAAATTTGTTTGACGGTAGTTGTTTATGAATTTTTGAATTTTACTTGGAACTGAAGCAGAAGCGATGCTGACAGCAGTGGAGGAAATTCTGCAGAATTATTCGTATTTTAAACAAGGATATCTTTGAATAGTTATTCTTCGTGTGTTTTATATAAAAAGTGGAAAATTGGAGAGATTTGCTTACGCGACAGTTAAAAGTTGTCCAAGCCCGAGAGAAATTCCGTTCATTTGAGCGATGAAAACGGAAGCTATGGCAACGAAGAGAGCCGTTCCATCCTTGTTGATTGTGGCGCCGATCGGAAGGATAAAATGAGCAATTCGACCGTCAATCCGTTGATTTTCGATGCAGCGAAATGTGATGGGCAGAGCAACCGCACTGCAAAAAATTACAAATGAGAGATTTTAGCTCTTGAATTATAAGCTCAAAAAGGAAATTCTGCGAAAAATTAATATTTTCAAAAATATTTAAGGTATCCACTAAAATACGGAGATTTTGCATACGTTGAAGCGGTCGAGAACGCGGTGATGGTAGCTTGAGTCATTCCTGCATAAAACCGAAAGGGATTCTTCCTTTTTACAACAAAATACAGAATTTGCTGGATTATCAGTTGGTAAATGAGAACTCCGGACAGAACGGTGGCCACAAAAAGCCCCAGTTGAGCTGTAACACTTCCCACGTTGGACACGCTCAGCAGTTTGTCAATTATTATGCTCGCTACTCCAACTGGCGTTACCCTGAAAATACGAAATGCCGAGTTTTTGAAAAATCTTGTATTTTCAAGTGTCAACTGAATTTTTGAAAAATATCAAAATTTTGTGGAAAAGTTCTTGTCCAAAAGTTGGGGAAACTTACCACATGACCCCAGTGACCATTTTCATGATGACCTTGTCAATGACCCCAAAAGAGTCAATAAGTGGTCTGGCCTTCTCTCCCACTGAGCCAAGGATCGATCCAAATATCAACGAAAATGTTATGATTCCCAGCGTGTTGGTTCCATCCCTTTGAATTTCAAACGATAAAACAATTAAAATTTAAAAGCACAAAATTTGAAACAAAGGATTCTGGATTAGAAGTTCGAAAAATTCTTTGAAATGTCAGTGTTATTAATTTTTAAAGTTAAATTACTTGACGGCAACTTGCGGCAGGTAAACCTCTTGGCCATCCTTGTTTACAGCATGGTAAACAGTCTGAGTCTGTCACATATTTAAGTCAAAAGCACATTTTTGTTAAATACCGTAAAAACTGGATGAGATAAAATTGTAAAGTCGATAACAAAAGTAGGAACAAACCTGTTGAAAAACTGCAGCAAAAATATTGTTCGGGATAACATTTCTACGGTCAAAAGACAAACAAAATATTTTTAACCATTGTCCAGGAGCATTAAAAAATGAAATTTGTTTGGCATTTCTAAGTTCTATAGATGAAAAGATGAGAGGCTGACTTGCCTGCCTAAATCAAGAAAATTGTCGAGCAGCGTGTTTTTCCTCTCCTGGAGGTCAAGGCCGTCCTCCACATGATCTTTGACGATAAAGTGTCCGGGGTGAATCGCAACGGCGAGAATGACCCCCAAAAGTGCATTGGCGAAGGATGTGGTCACGAAGTAGAGAAGTGTTCGCACAGCAATCTTCCCATTCATCTTGGCATTCAGACTCGCCGATCCTTTCATTTTATTTATAAAATGACACAACACAGACAGATTTATTCATTAAACTATTTCATCCTTATCGATTCAAATGTAGGACGTCTCTATTTTTGCCTTTTCATTTACAGATTGCATGGCGTCGACAAAAAGTCTTCTCGAGGTCTTAATCTTGACGAAGCCAACGCGGTCATTCAATAAAATCGTGACAGCTTTTTCAAGACAAAGATTAAAAAGAGGCCTCTGAGTCATACTGTGCTTTTTTAAAAAAACGTCTTTAGACAAAAAAAAACATTGAGTAGAGTCGACGTTCATTCACGTCATCCAAGGGTTCAAAAGTTCAAGGAATGAGGGTCAAATCCACGTCATTGAACTTGTTTCCTCTTTATTCCTTATCATGGTACTATCTTTTAAGGTGGTTTCGAGAAAAATCTTACGTCATTCATAAAACGTAGTTAAATTCAAACGACGTTCATGTAAATACTTTTATTTAAATATACCAACGATCAACGAAGAAACGATCAGCGGAAGGATCATGCACTGAAGGGCCCTTGTAAAGAGTTCACCCTAAAATTAAAAGAATTAATTTTAGACGTTGGCACTAAACTTTTTTCAAAATTCGTGTTAAAAAATGAATTTCAACGTAAGATTAATAACTTGATGTATATTTTTACGGGATAGGACAGAATTTGTTGCCACCCCTGTGACAGCTCCAAAGGTCGCAGCAGGAGTCCTGCATAAAAATTAAACATTTTCTAAAAATTTCAAGCTTTCTTGTTACAAAAGTTGAACACAAAAGAAAAAGTAATCTGAACTAGACTGACCTGAAATAACCCCAACGACGACTCCGACAATCGTCCCAATAAGAAGTCCATTAGCCAAAATCCAGGCGGTCACCTTGCTCTTCATCATTGCGGCTTTGAATTGCGCCGAGCGTCGTCCCCTCGGATTATGAATCTGTCCAGGTTTGACCCCTTCTCCCCTTTGTCTTCCTCTTACAGCTTTCTTGTTGTGTACTTGAAAAAATAGGAATTTAAAACGGAGCTGGAAAATTTATATTCTTACAATGTTTATTTTTACTCCCTTAAAAAACAATTACAGTTCCGCTGTTCACTAGTTGAAATTACTTAAAATTTCTTTGTACACCGCACGCCAAAAAGTTCACAAAATACAGCGAGAAGCCGGCTTACAAAAATATAATGTTTTATTTATTTTATATCGAGAGACACAATCAGTCGTTCTTCATCTGCAGATAAATGATACTCGCGTAAAGTATATTATGATGTATTATCTATAGTGCACACAACACAGAAATAAATAAATAAGAAAAAGTTATCTGGATTCGTGGGGAGAGAAATGTCAACTTTTTATGTCAAGGTCGTCTTCCTTTAAATGAAAAAATATGCGAGACTACGCATCTAATTTTCCAATATTGACTGTGTAAAATAATATACTTTCTATCACTTCATCATACATATGACGTATATATTACATTCTGTATTCTGTATGGAATTTGAATTGACGTGACGAGCTTGTGTCTGCACTAAATTTTATTGTGTGTAAAATAAGGAATTTGATTTACTGCAGCTCGAGTCTGTGTAACACGTATATAAATGTTATGCCGTATTATTTATTAGTATAGCAAAAGTTATGCCATTAAAAATTGTGCACTCGCTGCAGTTTGCTTACTAAACACTAAACAACAATTTCAGTTTGCAAATTTTAAATTGTTCAGCACATTTTTAAACAAAATTTAAATGTTTCTCGAAAAAATTTAAATTTTTCAAATACTTACTTAAAACTTTTTGTCGTCTATTATTGACAAAGCTCAAAGGTGCACTGACGAACTTTTTGAGATATGTTCACAGTAAATAGATACCTACGTTTGTGTATTTGGCAGTAAACTGAACTTGAACTGATTGTGAGTCAAGTAAACTCGCGACTGGCACGTTCACTCATTTTTATTACCTTTGACTCTTTTTTTACAACTTTCCTCGTCTGCACTTTTTTTACTGATTTACCTGTAACTTTTTTAATTACAAAAGATGTAATTAATGCGTCGTTTAAATGGTGAATGAAGAGACGCAATTTTCCAGGTGGTCATTAATTGTCACTATTCAAGAACACACGACAAATGGAACACTCGTCTAAATGCAAATTTACAAGGAAAGTGCAAATGGCAAATTAAAATCTACTACTACTCTAAAGCATCAATTCTGTCTGTCTGTGTGTGTGTGAGTGTGTGTGTGTCCGCCAAAGTTTTCCGAATTAAAAATGAATAGTGCCATTGTGTAGGTCACATGGCCTTTCCCTATAGTAGCCGCGACCCCGAGGTCATCCGATGACATTTGAGGGTATATCCCCGGAGAGGTCATGTGCCCGCGCTGGTACATACCTATATAGGGTATATACTTACATATCGAAAGCTATATGCAGTACGCGCACAACTGGCTGCCTCAGGGTGTGAACGTGTGATATATGCATACGCACAAGATACGACGCAATTACCAACTACGTAGCTGCATGGCCGTTTGTACATGCAGTGTATGGTCGCCTACATACTACGCAGTTGCCAACGTCTAAACTGAATAAACGTATTTCCATTGTTTCAAGAGAAATTCGCGGGGAATTCGAATGTTCATGTCACGTGACTTAAGGGAAAAGGCGGGAATATTGAAATAGTTGGGTCACGTGACTTAAGGGAAAAGGTGGGAAAATTCATAACGTTATGTGCCCTTAATTGTAAGTATAATGGGGTAAATATTACGCTGTTGACTTAATTTTACGGGAACTGAAACTGCGTTAGAAGTGCGAAGAAAGTATCAACAAAATTCACACACAGAAATGATCCCGCCACATGGTGGCGGGTCTCGGCTAGTACAGATATCTTACACCTAAATAATATTTTATAAATAAACATTTAACAGTCATTATGCAATATAATTTTTAACGTTTAAGCACGAAAATTAGAAGCAAGAGTATTGTTTTGAGTTCCAAAACAAATTGTTCAAAAAATATTTTTCAACCGTAGACTTTGCCACAAACGTTGAAGCAAAATTTAACATGTGCGTGTTTTCTAACTAGATAGGTACTTACAATAAAAATTCGCCATATTTCTCCATAATCTCACAATGCACGCGCTCAATTTTGTACTTATGACTGACGACACAAATGATATTATAATCTTCCTGTAATAATATTGCAATAAATGATCGAGTGCCTAGTTTTCCAGTTTCCAGTTCTTTCCTTCTATCCCTTGTTTAATGGTATTGGCAAAAATGGCAAAAATGATAAACTGTTTTCCTACAAAATTATGCCGAAAATGATTACTGTCATATTATCTTAGTGCGCACGTTCTTTTTCGGAATACCTATTTGATACCTCACATTT
>JAQIVE010004242.1:0-14923 GCA_034698285.1 Sminthurinus bimaculatus | reverse complement strand
TCTCGCCGCCTTTTTAGAGAAACTTGAACCTCCAAATAGTCATTTCTTGACTATTTGGAGAGATGACTAAATGGAGAATTGATTCGATAGAGAATGACTAAATAGAGGTTTTACTGTATTTTCAAAACCAGTTGCAAAACGTTTTTGGACCCACTTTTATGCTGGAGTAGGTGGAAGTTTGAAACAGAATTTTAAAAATTGGGCAGAAGTTCCATAATCTCCATTTACTTACTATACGAGAAATATTGACCTACGTTCTTTTGTGAAAAGAGATTCTAACGCTCTCAGGTATGTGCATGCCAAGTTTCAGGTTAATCCGGATTTTACACTGGAGAAAGTCTACTTGTCAGCTTTTTCAGCTCTCTTTTCCATTCCCTCTCTCTCTCTCTCTCTCTCCGAAGGAAGACGCATGGAAAGCAGAGAAAACGAGAAAACCAGAGAGATTCTCGTCCCTAAATAAAAATTATACACCTACATGCATGCATACGTCCCCTTCAACCGTATTTTTTTGTGTTTTATATCAAACTACTCCTTATGTATATGTATGTATGTACTCTTGCTATGCACACATACATGCATTTTGGACTCGGATTTTGATATCACCATGATGCTTTCATTCTTCCTCCTTTTTTACATTCTACACTTGAGAATTTAATAGGGAATATTAAAAATGTAGTTCGTACTATGATCCGTACATCCATGGCCATATCAATTTTTAGCTACTGAAAAATATGAGGTTTTTAGGTTTTCACTCGGGGAGTCTTATGCATAATGTACATACATATTGTACCAACATAGGACCGCAAAAATATAAATATTACGTACAATAATATGTTTCTGCATTCTTCTTTTTTTCAGCATTCTCCGTAGTAGATTCGCTAACAGTTAACTGCCCGTAAATGTATTGAATACATATTATACAAAGTTTTTGTATTGGATTTGGATGAGGATTTGAAAGTACAACGCAGTTTTTCTTTGGGTTTTTGGTCTAGTTTAAGATTTTTCTTGTTCGTCGTTTGTCGAGGATCGAGGATTCAGTTCAGCTCAGGATGCGAACATTTTAAGTGGTGAAGGGGCTCTACAAAATTATATAAGGTAGTTTAGTCTACATGTAGGCGCATAATGAATAATATCTAAATACATATAGCTATATTGGAATTTTTCGCAAATGCACGAATGTAAGTACATGTGTAATATTCTTTTAATGGGAAGGTAGTGGTTAGATTTCGCTATATTTTTTATCATTGTATACCAAATAATAAATACAAACTACATAATATATGGTAGGCAGTGCATAGTATTGCACTTGTAACTTATAACGGTATATATTTAATGTTAATATCAAGATGGCATAGTGCATTCTAAATGTAATATATCACAAAGTCAAATCTGGATTGTGGATCTTTGAGACTTTCCTTATTATTCGTATCGCATCGTAGACAACCCAGCGACTATATAATATGTATGTATATGTACAGTAGTCAGTTTCTATCCCTCTTTCCTACTTCAACTTCAGCTTCAATTTCAACTCCAACTCCATACACATGGAACTTCAGTTCCAACGACAACGGCAAGTAGGGCCACAGCTATACAGAGTCAAGCTTTTTCTCACTGTCTTTGTGGCTCTCTCTTTCTCTCACTCGGTTCTCTCTGTGCTTTTATCTTGGGTGATATTAGATATTAGCGTATAAATTCCGATATGTCTCCTTGCCGAGTCCACAGAGAGATGATGATACAAGGGGGAAAGAAACCGGAGTAAGGAGACACAGGAAAGAATAGAGAAAGAGAGTCAAGTCTTTATGCTCTCTGCTTCTCTGTTCCGTTTTGTACTGCGTGTTTAGATAGCCTCTCCTGTACTGTAGAATATCTCTCCCGCTGGATACTCTTTACAACGCTTTCTACCACACTGTATGATATGTTATTGCTGTATGAATATTATAGGCGAGCTTCGAGTAAAAGTACCTTGGCGTTACAAACGATAGTAGGTACAAACTAGAGAGATTGAGATGGAAAGTGTAACTGTAGCCGCATCGTCCGATTCTTGTGGAAATTCTACAGTAGAATAGACGGGATCTCTGTATATGTGTATGTAAATACATGTACACAATATAAAATAGGTGTATAATGGTTTGAACGTACATACTCTATACTGTATCATGTATCGTAGTCTGGCTCCGTTGGGTTCCGTTTAGCTCAGTTTAGTTTAGTGTGTGGCTTGGCATTATAAATACGTGTGTGTTCGTATGAGAGAGTATTATTTGTATAAAATAAACGTTCGGCTTGGCTTGCCTTAGCATTGGCTCTTCTTCCTCCCCTTGTCTTGTCGAACTCACGCCGAGATCGATACTTGGCTTTGGCTTTGCGTTTGGCTTGCCTTTCACACCCGGTGCAAAAACGAAGTCACACAAGCTCCGGCCTGCAGGATATATAGATACATATACACACTCTCTTTTAGGTTGTCCGCTCCTCTGATACTCGCTTACTGTACGGTATATGATTATTATTATGACGAGAAACGGAAAAAGGACGAGCGCTGTTTGACTGACTGACTGTCACATTGACTTTCCCTTCCGCTTTGTAGGTAGATTGCTGCCTCCCAAACATTGCCAAGCAGGACAAGGACAGGACCAGGATCGAGGAAGGAAGGAAAACTATTCGGTCATCTCTCGCGCGCGCTCTCTCTCTCTGCCTTTCTCTCTTTACATGCACTCATACGCGTGTGAAAATCCACATAGCTGAACATTGAACATATACAAAATGTATGTATATGGTAAACTAGGGTGGTTTGGATCCTGATGATAGAAAAATCATGTATCCCCAGCTGGGAAGTAAAGCGTATATTGAGCAAGCATTGAAAAACATTTTTCGGTTAAAATCCATGAAGAGCTAATTTAAAATGCCAAATATTTCTAAGAAAATTTGGTACATATATTTGATAGGGTCGAATCTTTGGCTCTTGACTGAGTACCTAACCCTTTACGGGTTTGAACCAAAATATTTCTCAGGCGATATTCGTCGTTTGGCAGGACTACCCTAATATACACGCCATATGTATGTATATACATTGTACATGCATAGAAATATTGTGTAGCTCCGTGCGTGCTCCTTGGGAAAGCAGCTAGGGAGTTGCATGTACTTTATTTCTTATGGTTACCATTACTCGGTCCGTGTTTGGACACAGTCGTTTGTTCTGAGTGAATGGTGAATTGTGAGGGATCCTGTACTAATATATTGTACCTGTTGCTGTCGTCGTTACTGTTGCCGGGGTGGTGCAATTTGAGGGTTTGAAGCCTCGTCATTTGTTACCCATGCTGTTGTTATCACGTTTTGTTGATGCTCGTTCGCATTTTCTCGGTAAAAAGCACATACAGCCCCTTACTTGTCCATATTAAAAACAAAGTTTTCAAATGTTTATTCTATACGGCACATGCTGTAAAAGGCTTTTATCTTTTATTTTTAGTACAAAGGCGCATGTTGTATAAGTGCAAGCGTCTTTTATGTGTAAAATTTGGAATGTCATGAGGGGTAACTATGGTACCGATTAATATCTACGTATACTTACAAAATAAACTGAGCCAGCAGCGGTCACGACAAGATTTTCTCCGTTGTTTTCCCTTTATCTCCTGAGGAACCAGGACCAAGCGAACAAATGTTAATGACGAAATGGAAGACTCTTGTAATGATGACCAGATCAGGGAGATCTCGTTATAGAGAAAATGGAAATGGAATCCCCAGAATACTTTCACCATGCACAAATATCTATAGACATGCATATGTACATATATACATATGTATCAATGACTTCCCTGAGTTCTTCAACTGTTTCTTGTGTCGACCAGTCTACTTTACTTTTGATGCTCAACTTTCTTCTGGACATGTGTAAAAGGGAAGCCTGGACTGAACTACGACTAGACTCTGTAGTTGCTCTGCTGGAATTTTATAATTGTCAAAGTTGTGTTGCCCCACAGTCTCAATGCTCATATGTATGTATCTAAGAATGAGTTTATTTGTGCGCCTTTATCGTATTATACTATTTACAGATATTTCTTCTCTGATATGATCGAAAAAGTGTTTCGTCAATCGATTTTCTTCCAAATGTTTGGAAAACCCAGAAAACTTACATGCAGTATAATGTATTAGGTACATAATATACGTGCTTATACAAGCATGTAGAAAGCGATAGAAAGCTAAAAACGTTGCAATTACATTAAATGTAATGATACGCGATAAACTATAAATAAATCCCGACTTTTCTTTTCATATCTTCATCTTGCGTGACATTCATTATAAAGAAAAAGAGCACCGATTCAAGAAACAATTGTTACAGTCGGTATGAAGATCTTAATAAAAATCGTTCATGACTGCAATCGATGAAGGTAATACAGTGTCGTTTCGATATAGCGGATACACACAGCAATTGCTGTAAATAACTAATACCGTTTAAAAAGGTACGTACAATATTTTGCGTTTCTACTGTCTTCTGCATAAAATTCGGATTAAAGCAAGTCCGTGATTATGCAAAAAAATCATAAGTGTATTAATGTATCTTGTATTCCTCATGTTGACTATGGAAGGAAAAAAAAATCTTACCTGAGCACGAGGTTAAAATTAGCGGAAGGCGCCGGTTCGTCTACTGTAAAGCTGTGAGTTGAGAAAATTCAAGTACATTTTGAAAATTTGACGCATCTGATTAATTTTTTAATCGACTGTCTTTTGAAATATATGTATGTAGAAATGATTTTAGAGATTTTCCGGAACTAAAGTTTTTAGTATTTTGGTAGTCAAATGTTGAGAATCAAGACATGTACCTTTTTCCGGCTATAGTATAAATAAATACGTGACCCAAAATAAGATTCATCACGTTCGTGACCTTTACCCCAACTAGGCCAAATAAAAATAAAGCCAGTTGTATACACACATAGTTACAGCCGCTTACGAAGACTTACTAGATATGTAAGAGTACAGAAACTGTTGGAACACACTGCATAGATGTACCTATTTGAATCTTTATCAAGTATAGAGTTTGCAATGTAGTATGTATGTACGTACTTATAGAGCTTAGAGCTAATTTTATATTTACGATTTACGTCACCGTCGTAATTTTTAACTCTCAATTCACAGTAAAAATTCAGGAGAGGATGATGTTGATGATAGTGATTGTATTAAAATCTTTCTGTCACCCATAAAACAGATCTCACGTCACATCATAACCAGAATGAGGAGGATCAAGATCATGCTGCATGATGATGGGGATAATGATGAGGGCGACGGCGATGACGATGATGACGACGATACATCGTATTCAGAATGAGTATAATATGAAGGCAATCTATTTAAAAAAAATGTTAAGTCAATTAAGAGTGCTAGAGAGGTTCGCTGTCGTATTCTCCTTCTTGTTAACTAATTTTAACTAACTGCGGCGAGTGGATGAATGTTGTACATAAGTACTCAATTATATCAGTTATATGTCATATAATAAAGTACACGATGATAAAGTTAGACATTATGTCTGTGAATCTTGAGTGCACATCTAATTATGTTGTTCACTTAAGCTTGCTTTAACGAAGACTTCTATCAGTAATGCTCATATTATTTATGTATACACAGACATTTGCTGACAGAACAGAAAAAAAAATGCAGATTGTTTGTGGTTGCTTGTAAAGGAAGGTTTATCTGCACCAAGAGTATAATCAGGATTTGTATACCTAGTGCTGTTTTTAATTTGTATTAAAAATATGAAATTAGTTTTTGCTATTTTCTTGCCATTTTTGAGCAGTTTCAAAAAATCATTCACAACTTAATCCTGCTTTACAGACTTTTGCGGGTAAAAAACGAAAGAAAAACGAATAGCTACCAAGTAAGAATACAAAAATTAGTGTTCCTGGCATTTTCGTCTCAACGAGAGCTGCAAACTGCAAGAGAACAAACTTTTAATATTGACCAATTTGGCTATGTGTGCTCACTATGTAAAGACAAATAAACGAAATGTTTAAATGCACACACATAATATGCCATAATGAATTGCGTAGGTATAACTACAATAGTTATATATGTGATAATGTACACGTAACTTGTCGTAACTGTATCTTCGTCTAATCGTCCACTAATTCACTGCTCTTTCTTATAAGTTCTTTTTTTTCACCTTCACCACACAATTGCAGTTACAAAATACGTCTACAGAAATGTTATTTATATCTTGTATCACACAATGTGCTTCATTTAGTGGTCACTGTCATTAAAGAAATCAAAATTCCAGATAACTATTTGAACAGTGTTAACTTGTGTTTGCCTACTTTATTGAAAATAGAAACGCATAATATCCGCATTTTATTTGCTTTTCCTGTTCATTCTCTGGATTTCATAATTTTACAACCTCGGAGTAAATATATCTGTTTCTATTTATAAAGAGTATGTAATTCAATGAAGAAGAAAAGTGTGTACCTACATGTATGTACGTAGTGTGTAAAGTGTAGATAGTAAAATAGAGTGAGAGATAAAACATAGTTATCTCTGAGTATTGTGTCGCAGTACCTAACTCAATTTAACTCTCAATCCATTTAATATTGACAAACTATCAGTACAAGATGTATCTACTATATGACATGAAATGATGACATAACCTTGACTCCCTCCTCCACACTCAAAACTAAAACTAACTTACTATACAGCAAATAGCAAACTATACAGTGTGCTTGAGGCCTGAATAAATTGAAAGTGCAGTGAAGAGAGCGCTCCGCAAAAACAATTCCCAAGACATTCGTTCCAATTTTTTTAATTAAGTGTCTGGCTCCACACCGCGTACATTACTCACAGGTTTTAATGCTTATAGAATTGCCTACATGAAAATCACACATGTTGACTCTTGTACATATTTTCCCCAAAACGCATACCTCTGTGTTTTTTCCCTTGATAAACGGAAGACGGGTGTACAATTATGAAAACAATAACTGTAGTAAATTCGACAATAAATAATCCGTGCAAAAGCTGAAATAATATACAAAACACAGCTGCTCTTACCCATTTTGATTTGGATCTTTAGTTTTTAGTGTTCTAAACAAAAGTTAAGGTACTAAACACAGTAGTAGGGTTTTTTTATCGTCTGTCTAAGTTATACATTATACATCATACATCAGTATAGGAAAATGTACCGGTGATCTATGAACATGAGATTTCCTTCATTGCGTCCACCTGTTATACAAAATACGTGTATTTTACGTATGCAGTGTATGTGTCTGAGTGTGTGTACAATATAAATATTTATTCAACTGGGCATTAAACATCATGTCCCATACACAATACACAATTTTGTATAGTTTGTAGCGTGCGGCGTGTACATTTATATTACTTGTCTAGTTTCTATTAAGCATGTTAATTATCAATTAATGCTATGATTTTTCATTGCCGTACATACATATTTGAATATTGTACATGTGAATACATTACATTAGACTAAAAAGTTTATCAAAACTTGACTCTAATTTTTAATCATGTCATTCATAGAGACGATAAGAAATTGGTAGCCGTGTCTCCTTCACTTCGATTGGTATATGACATCAGAGGACAGATTATTTTCTATGGAAGATTTTTTGCACCTGGAAATATTAAGTAGTAAAAACAATCGCATATTCTGATTATGGTTGCATCCTTTTTTTACTACGAGAGTTAAAACTGGATAAAAAAAGCAGATGGGAGACAACGCGTTAAATGTTGCGTGGATGCTAGATAGTGATACAGAATACTTATTGTTAGAATGGAGGATAGGGAGAAATATCTCGTCTCGTGTGTCATGTTAAATAATTTACACTCGTCCGTCGTCTCCTAATCATAATCATTTTCAACGTTGTCGTCATCCTCATGTTTTTATTCATGTAGGTACAGAATATCATGTGGAGATAGTAGTGGTTGTAGTAGTAAATTGTACCATGTAGTGGAAATTTTCCTTTCACTCACGACAAATAACTATGTACATATAACGCATACATAACATACTCCTATGTAGTACAAGAATGCCTCAAGTCAGTACACATGTCGTGTGTGTATATTGTATATGCTACTGTATGAAATACTTGTGTGAAGTCAAAATCTGGAGCTGCAGGCATTCGAAAGGAAGAGCTCTAAATTGCTTTTAATTATTCCAGTTTATATATAGAACAAACTCATTTTTAATCACAAGAAGACGAAAGGGGTTTAAAGGTTTAGTATTCACTTGGTCTCTAGGTTTTATGATTGCTTACGCCTACGCGTTTTCAAATATTACATAATGCGACTACAATTTCCCACTCCTAGAATCTAGAGTTTCATCCGCAGTTAACTAGCATAAGATGGAGACTCAAAAGATAGAACGTTTTTAAATGGGGGAAAGTGACTACTGACGCTGTATATGTCTAAGTGAACCTGTCCTATGCCCATAGGTATAGAATAGGTGTGATGATAATGATAATGTGATTTGATGCTTGGTTGTTACTACTCGTCAAATCTTTCCACACTAAAAATACTTCTAAAATGACTGAGACTCATTACACTGCTAATTTGTGTGTAATATCGAGAGATGCTCTTACATACGTGTTACTGCACCGTATTTGATGTACGTACAAGGAGTAACAGCCGGAATTTATGCCTCTGTTTTTGATACGTTTATTCATACTGGCATCGGGAGGTTTGGCATAATATACTTTATCTAAAGATTTTTTTGTGTATTAACGTTTTCAGCGAAAGTTTTTCATCACATTTTTTTTAATGGAAAAAGGCACTCGACTGCAACTTCAATCAATGTCAAACCACCTTAACATATGAATATTTATATAATGTATGTAATGAATATTTAGTAAGTACACTATGAAAATACGTGGAAACAGGAAACATATAGCATATATTATACTATGTATAATATACTACACAATATGTATACACTGGTAACTGACCCTGCATTTATTTTTTCTCATGGGAATGATACATTTTTAGGCTTTGTTATGATATCATGACGACGAGATGACGATGACGATGGTTATTATATTACCGAGTTCAAGCCTCCCTCAGTGTGTTTGTTCGGTAGCTTTGCAACAAGCATTTTACTCGATCTCTGTGAGGTAGTAAGCAATATGTAATATTAGTAATGATGATGATAATAATGATCATGAATGCGACCAACTGACGATGGGAGGTGAATATTCCTATAGGAATAAATTTATGCCGTGACAACACATACATAGATCGGAGAGAGGCTGGAGTCTATAATATTATGAGACCTTGGAAAAGTTTTCTTGTTTTGTTTTAACTATACCATGTAAAATGTATAGGTTTGGCTACTTTTACTGCGTACTATGTACAATGTACATTGTACATATACTGTGTATGGTGTGTGCCTTCTAGGGATTTTAATGTTTATTTTCTCTCCTCTCGCAAAATCTCCATAGTTCTCATCGTAAAAAGTCATAAGTATACGCCGGGAATAATATTATTGTTGTGTGTTGATGTGTATATTAATTACATAATCATATGACTGACTGCGGTTTGACTGTGTGTACAAGAGTCAATGAAATAAAAGCCTTTGTTACTTGTTTTAAGCGCATATCCAAGTATATTTTATACACTTTATATATACACACATACATATGCACAATGTGCCATAATTTAATATATTAGTGATTAGTGGGCTCGCTAGGAATTTTATTATCTCTCTTTGCATACGGCTCTCGGGTTCATTTGAAATGGTAAATGCCTGTAATTGCATGATAAAATATTTGGGGCTCACTCATTTGCACTCTCCATTCCAGCTGGATGGAAAATCGTCTATCCAGTATATAAAATCCACCGGCACTCTGCTGTATGTGCAACGTCATTTCTCTCTCTAGCTTTAGGCTTTAAATTTAGCATATTTTTCATCAAAAGTTCAATACTGGGTAGTTAATCGATAATATTCATAGCTTTATGTTTTTTATCCGAACTAAGGCTTCTTTTTTATGCAAACTTTTTATTTTTAACTGAACTGGTTTTCTTCTACATTAAAAACTAAATTCATGGTTCAGTTAATTATAAATAGTTAAAATATTAAGTATCAAAAACATGTAAAGTGGGATATACAAATGAAAAAATTTGGACTTACAATAAAACAAGTGAGTAGGCCAAAGAATAATAACTGAAAAATACTGGAAGTTGCGGGCCAATAGTGTTAGAGAGTACAATATGAAGATCTCACTATACAACCACATTCAATCTTTTTCTCTCCCCCCATAACAATAGACGTTGCATAATATGTGTATATGTGTAGTTGCTAACAGAATACAACTCCTCATTCTCGTGCCTTGTACTATTCTTCCCCTCTTAATAGCAACATCCAGGATGAGGAGTTTTGCAATGCTAATTAAAATGACTTGGGGTTTTATGCTCATGAATGAGCGGTATAATGGAAAAAGCGGTGGAAGATTTTACAACATACAACACAGGTCAAATCAACATCAACATCTCAATTTAAATTTTATATTGTTTTCATACACATGCACAAAATGCATATGCAAGTAGATATACAGGCAATACACAAGCATAAATACATAATATACGTATACGTATACCCAGAGACACTTTACTTATTCCCACGTTGAAAAAACAATAATAATATGGTCGCACATATGTACGCTGCTCAGCATTAAACATGGCATGACACAAAAGAGGATTACCTACACCATACCCAAAAAAACAATCCAAGCAGCAACATCAAAAGTAAAATTGGCAGTCATATCTGTTGTCTAAAATATGGTACGTGAATGTTTGAAAATAAAAAATGGACATAAAATATTGTACATTGATCTGCTGCTAGGTATGTATTTGTTTCATACCAGCGCAGTCCTCAACAGCTCCCTAACCAAGTCCCTTTGCTTTTTGGCATAATTTTTTTGCAGTTTCGTGTACACGCACCGGCAGCAAAATACACAAAACAAACATTGTAAAAATGAATAATAATACGCTTTTCAGTGTTTTTGAGCAAACAACAAGGAACCAAAAGTATAAAGTCTGACTTGTGACGAGTTTAAACAAAATAAATGTATGTTTGCAACAGTGTGTTACTTTTCAAAACATTTTATAATACCCGTGCATACACTATGATGTTGTGATATGATAACTACAATACTTTTGAATATGTAGTAGGTATTACATTTTGTAAGATGAGTTTAGTTATGCTCTGCAGCGTTATTTATATATGTGTACGTATACCTAATATGTATATCGATCACACTTGAAGACATCCATCCCTATCCTTTGTGTCATACAAAGACATATGAATGAACACATAATATTATATGCATATACATATACTGATAGGCATGTATACATATAAACACACATGGAGAAGAATGGTGGTTTAAATTCAGAGAATTATCTTAATCCTCATGTGCAACATTTGGAGATTGGAAAATGGATGATACACGATTCACTACAGGATAATTTATGATTGTTCAAAGTCAACAGCAAAGTGAAAAAGGGGGATAGAGAGAGACGTAAGGCAGAACTGCATTATTTATTCCTTAATCCTTATTTATGATTATTTTCGTTTGCAAAAAAACTCTCGGTAGTCTGAACATGTAAAAACTCAAGTATGGGCTGCTATATCCATCAAGTACCTGCGTTATAGTTACTGATATACGCACATATAAGTTATGCAATACGTATACATATAAGCTCTAATAGTTCACAAAACACCACAAAATTTACTACATAAAAGTAAGCTGAAGAGAGTGCACAGAAAAAACGGAAAAGAAAGAACATTTATTCATCAACCGACATCTATAATGCAGAAAATACAAACATACATATAGATAGATATATCTATGTACATTGTACATATGTAAACGAGTATTTTTCGAGAGAGAGAGAGAGAGAGAGGCAGAAAATGAGAGAGGAACGAATCCAAGAGTTTTATTTGAGTGTCGACATCGAGATCGACATCAAATGGTCATGATGACGACAACGAAAGAGTTTAGCAGAGTGCTAATAGGAAGGAGAGTCGAGAATCTAGATCAGAACTAGAATAGAACTAAAGTTAGAATTCGAGAGGCTAGACGATGCTGCTTCAATGTCTGTGCTAAACATGCATACTATACTCATAATATTATTGAACATTCATCAATTGACTATTGCGAATTGAGGAATTGAAACTTGCAAATTGATACCACACGTACACAAGTGATGTATCCTAATGTCAAACGTGCGTGGGATGCTCACGTCACCTTCAGTTTAGAATTTTCCAATGTGTGGCGACAAGTTTAAAGTATAATACATATACTTACTTGTACGTAAGTGCACATGTGCGAGTTGAACAAAGTTGTATAGGTATTGCATGAAATATGGATAATTAATAAAGTACGTACTTTATACTCCCCAAAGTTCCCACAGAGTTCAGGCAGGAAGGCGACTAGTGCACGTGGGTAACAAGTTCAAACTATAACTCTTTTGTTTAATCCTGATTAAATTCATACAATCCACCAAATTATTGTAAATACAATAGTACGATGGCTCAGAATTTACAGCATCAGCAATACTCATAATAGAAAGAATGCAATAATTAATCATTTATGTATTGTACTTAGCTGAAGTGATCCACATTCACATTATTTTATCGATGATTATTTCCAATATGGGATTTACAGTGGGATTAATGCGGGTGGAAATTGACATGTTGAAAGCCGAAAATTGCACTTTGAATTTGAGTGTAAAGTGTGACGAACTGTTTTTAAATGTTACAGCATATCCTCAATAGTTTAGGAACCTCCAAATGTTAGAAAAACTCGAAATATTACGAACGATAAGCACATGAAGTGGTTTTGCAAACTTACAATCCTTCTTTACATGAGCTACCTCAAATATCGAGCTTGTGATGCACATTACATATTATGCATACCATGCGATGCTGAAAATTTCGGTATGTATCTAGAATTGAGAGCATTATGCCATTATTTTCAGAAAATAATAAGACGTAAAAAAGAAAAGTATGTTTTCTGCAGATAAATTTTTTAGTTTTATGAAAATACATCAAACTTACAGGCCATAGAGATCGTTTTACTTTGTACGGCGAAGGAAAATGGTCGAGCCGTTACTTTTTTCATTTTTCATTTACCATTTTCCGCCCGCCTGTTTGCTGTCTCCGTCCGTTCTCGTTTAAGGGAAAAAGGAGCAGGAGAAGAAAAACAAGTTTGATAAAAATATTTACATTATGAAAAAAGCACGAGATTTTCAAGAAGAGACAGAAGCAGAAGAAGAAAAGGGAGCTCTCTCTCTCGTTCTCTCAGCCGCGTATATAACTCAAAGATACATCAGTGATCGTTTCCGACAAGAGAGACGAGAGCTTCTCGCCTTTTCGTTTTTCTCTTGATTTTCTCAACACTATATCAAAATCTGGCTCGAGTCCAGTATTGAAAACGACATAAATAAATACAACAACTCTCTATCTCTAAGAGAGTGAGATAAGTCAATAAATACTGTCGAGTCGACAGTGTTCCTCAGCTTTATTTTCCAACTTTTTTGTTTCAGACCTCCTTTTTCATTTTTAAAAGGCAAGAAAACAAGGAACTCTCAGCAAAATTTTTTAAGTTAGCAGTGTCGTATAAAGAAAGTTTGAAGTTGGAAATAAGAAGTGCGTATTCACAAACAAAAACATGCATAGGCTCTCAAAGTTACATTTTTGCAGAGCCACGTACTAGTCTTTTTTCGGCCCCTTGACATTGTTTTTTATTTAAACTGATCATTTAGCCAAAGAATAGCTTTATATCGAGAAAGACTACTAAAATTACTTGAACGAAGAAATTGGTTCATAAAACCAATGTAGAAACTAAAGTAAATTACTTTTTAAACTTATTCAAAGAGTTTAAAACCTTACAAAAGTCCATCAAAATATGTGTAGGTTTCTTATTTCTTACTTTACATTTATTGCAATTAAAAATCCCACTTCATAGGCAATTCGTAGGCTGTTTTCCTTATGAATCAAGAAAATGAAATGAAAAGAGTTTCGAATGTCGGGAGAATCAAACTCTGATACACAGCTTAATAAAAGTTAGACACATTTTAGTGGCAGCTACATACGGAACACAGAAAACAGTTTTTATTCTAATTTATACGCAACGGAAGCACTGTGAGTAAAAAAAGTAGGAGCAATTTATGACAGGAGAAAATTATGCTCTAAAATAATTGCTTCATTGCTTGTAAAGCATTTTGGAGTTCATCCAGGTGATACTTTTTTGCGTGATATGCATGACCTGTATGCCAAAAAATATTTTATACTTACAGCTTTATCATTTCACAGTCAACTTGTAATGATGCACAATGCGCATATAGGTATACCTTTTATACATATGGAAAGCATTTTAGTAAACTAAAATACGAATCCCAGAATTTTCATCCACCTATATCCAGATTCGTGTCGCATGCATGTATTTTCCATATCGCGTTACACGTGAGAACTTTCCTGCATACGTATATAGTTGGTCCACATGTACCATTTCACTGAGAAACGAGTGAACCCTGTTCCGACGGTACTTACGATAATGCTGTTTGTGCCTCATCTACATACACACATAAATATATCTCCTCCTATCATCTCATCGTCATATTATACTGATATTCGTAATTCACAACCATGGCCATGACTTGATGTTCGCTTTCTTGACTGCTCCGTCGACTCGGTGCGACAAGGTTGAAAATCTCTGAAAAAGCATGAAATATGAGGCCTCATTCTATCGGCGATACTTTTATGTACAGCCAACTAATTTGGTAGGTAACCAGAGAGAAATTCGATAGAAAAACCCCCATGTGAAATCTAGGTATCTATATGTACACATGTAAAATGTACAAGCTGTGAGTAATAAAACCGAGATACATATATTGCATATTATGAAGAGTGCGTAGAAATAAACGAAAAAAATGTGTGTGGTGAACC
>JAQIVE010004241.1:0-14927 GCA_034698285.1 Sminthurinus bimaculatus | reverse complement strand
GCCTTCAAGTGTCCGCATTGCTATTGAAATGGTCCCATAGTGCGATCGTCGTTTGATTCAGACTCATCAAGGACTAAAAATACGAAAAATAACTACATATGTACAATTATCTATTTTTTGTGAAGGTATTGCGGTTTTGGAACTCACACGACTTTTATCCACATTAGCCATCCCATCCGTCAGACGAACCAAAAGAGTATCTCTCCTTTCTACTGTTCTTAGAGGTTATTTGGCACTGAAAAGATTAAGACTACATCGAACTCGTCCAATCGAAGAAGGTATGCAACTTTTCAGTCGTATTATTTTTTTAAATAACTTGAAAATGAAAGCTACTCCACAGCTTTCAGCTACATTCGAAGAGCGTCCAAATAAAATCATTTATAAAAACGATTTTTTTTTCATTTAAAGCCCAAGAAATCTTACTTCAACTTTTGGAGGAGATTACAACAGGAACTGAAGAAGAAACTAAGATATTCATGTCTGTTTGTGTGGAAACACTAAAGAAATGTCCAAAAGAGGATCTAACAACTCCCGTGTTTGTATTTGAAAGACTTTGTTCCCTCATTGTTCACGAAGAAAATGAGGTGGCAGAGTTCTTTGTCACACTAGACAAAGATCCTCAACAGGAAGACTTTCTTCAGGTACCTAAACAAAGAAGTATTCTAATTTTCCTGTTTTGTATCGTTTGGATGTGATAAGTATGAATAAGTGGTTAAGTGCTAGGTAAAAAGTTAATGTTTACGTTGTTTTTCTTTATTTGTAATTTCCATCATTTCAGGGTCGTATGTTAGGAAATCCATACAGCAGTAATGAGTCTGGCGTGGGTCCACTCATGCGAGACATTAAAAATAAGATTTGCACCGATTGTGAGCTGGTCGCTCTACTGGAGGATGATAATGGAATGGAACTCTTAGTCAATAATAGAATTATCTCATTGGATTTACCGGTGAAAGAGGTGTGCAAAAAAACTGTTAAAGTACTTTTAAATTGCACTGAACCAATGTTATTGCTTCAGTTTAAAGTTTAAATTACACGTTCTTAATTTAATAGTATGTAGGAAAATAGTTTTCATTGTGAATTTCACTATGATTACAGGTCTACAAACGAATATGGCTACCCACTAATGGACAGATAGAGCCCATGAGAATTGTCTATAGAATGAGAGGACTGTTAGGAGACGCAACTGAAGAGTTTGTGGAATCCTTCGCTTCACCATCTGATGGACCAGAAGATAATGAACTTACATATAAATTGGCAAATGTTTTGGTAGACTGTGGAGGTTTAAATGTGAGTTTTGCTTTTACTTAATTCATTTTTGATTTTTAGTTATTATTACCCCATAGTAGTAATTTTTAAGTTCTGTATTCCTTCAAATTTACCCATAATTCACGTACACAGAGATTTGGAGATCTACAGAAGTAGCGTATAAAATATATGTATGGTTATTTTTATTTAGTGTGCAATTATTATCTCATCATTGCATATTTATGGAATTATGTTTGTATCTAAGATGGTAAATTTGTAAATATGCGATAATCCTCAATCATATTTTGGTATTTTGTTGGTAGGTTGTTTTGAATTCTCTTGAGAATTTAATGAGCTTGCAATTTAAACTCTCGGGAGCCAAACCACTGATTGCAGTCATCTTTAAACTACTTGGATATTCTTCAAAGATTAAATTGGGTCGACAAGCTTTACTAAACCCCGAGTTAAATGCTGTCCAGATATTATTACCAGTTTTGAGACTTTGCCTTGAACACGATTTAACTTGTATTCAAGGCTCTTCAGGGGTGGTTCATTTAACCGATCAAGTTCTTGAACTATTGGACACTATACTAAGTGATGCCTGTGGTTTAGATGCAGTTGGTTATGAGAAGTTTGCAAAGTCACGTGGATCCATTGAAGAGTTTAATAGTCTGCTAGCCTTGACCCAAAACTTGAAAAATAAACCCATCACAACCACAACTTTATTTAAAGTCTTGGCTGCTCTTGCATATACAGACAAAGACAAAATGACTGCAATTTTAGACATGTATAATGACTGTTGGGACTTGTTATATTTCATCGATGATCCTTCCACTAATCGTTCAGCATCATCACAGCAGCAACACTCTGATTCTAGTTACAAGATGGAACAACTTTGTACATTGGTCTCAAATATTGAAGATGGTCCATATGGCTGGACTTTCAAAGACTTGGCTTTTGAAAGAGAAATTGTCAAAAAATGTCTAGATTACATTAAATTACGGGCTCCAAGTCTAGTACCTCCCATGGGAATTCGAGGTAATATATTGTGCATATTTTTATATATGCACGCACATAAGATGTGTGGTGTCAATAAATCATGTAAAATTACAGTATATTATAATATGTTTATGCATACATTACTTCGAGCTTACAATAGTTTAAGAAAAACATTCTTGCATGTACATATTTTTGGGACTGATTTAACAGATTCGGATGAATGGAAAGATATGGTATCAGCAAAACCGTCACTCAAATATGTTCTTCGATTATTAGCTGGATTTGCTTCGAATCACGCTCCGACCCAGGTATGTACCAGGAGAACATTTCTTGTTTCATAAAATCAAACATTATTCTGGCATGTGCAAGTTGTATAATATATATACTATATTCATATGTATTATATTGGAGACTTATTTATCATTACTTAATTATTATAATTTTAGGAAGCGCTGAAGGACTCAATCTATTTAATTCACCAATTGGAACAAGTAAGTTTGTGCTATGAGCAGCTTCAAACTTTATCTTACATATTTACTTACATTATATGTTCGTTAATTATTATTGTGTGTAAAACTTCTATAAGGTATTTTTATTCATTCGTTTTTTTCTGAAAAATTTAATAGGTTTCTTCAGATGAGCATGTTGGATCGTTGGCAGAGAATACCTTGGAAGCCTTACGATCTCACAAAAAGGTAAATAGTGCATAGCAATATTATGTTTCATGTTTAAATTTCATTTTATTGTGGATTACCTATTATGGTATTTAATGCTTGAAATATTATTATAAAAGTTAAAAAACTTTTATCTGTACTAAACCCGAATGTTCCATGTTTGATAATGATACAGATTTGGAAGGAAGTTGAAGCAGCACGGCGAGCGGTGAGTTATGTTAAATGTTGAAATTTTATTATGGGGGAATCGATTGTGTAATTTTAATTCTACTTGATACAAAGTTCACACATGATAAAAGAGTTTTTATTTTTGTAGACTACCCTGGAGAAAAAGAAAATGGCCATGGCTATGCGTCAAAGACAATTGAGTACGATGGGTATGAAAACGAATGACAGGGGTCAAGTTACGGCTGCTGTATCAACCATGCTAGATCAAATGGAGGAATTGGCTGAAGAAACTGGACTCATTTGTGTGATATGCCGGGAGGGTTACAAATATCAACCCACCAAAGTTTTGGGCATCTACACGTACAGTAAACGATGTCTTTTGGAGGAGCATGAATTGAAGAGTAGGAAGACATATGGCTACTGTACTGTATCTCATTTCAACGTGGTCCATGTGGATTGTCATATGGCGGCTATAAGACTTGCAAGGTCCCGTGATGAGTGGGAGTCGGCATCATTGCAGAATGCAAATACACGCTGTAATGGTCTTATTCCTTTGTGGGGACAACAAGTTCCAGAATCTGCATTTGCTGCCTGTCTTGCTCGTCATAATGCTTATCTACAAGGTTTGACTTTTAATTCTCTTTTAAAGCCTCTTTTCAGCTCAAATATTATTTGCATGGTATTCATTATGAAGTGTTTCGTTTTCTTGCAGAGGCAACTGGAAATCGAGATGTTGGATTTTCTTCCGGTGCCCATGATATTAAGTTACTTCTTCTTCGTTTTGCGGAAGAAAAAACATTTCACGAGGATACTGGAGGTGGTGGACCAGAGTCAAATATGCATTTGGGTAATGATTCAAGTGCACATTTTGTTATATCTCTAGTTATGATTTTAAGCAATGCACAAAAGAAATTTACTGTTGTTTTATGTAATGAATTTCAACTTTGTATTTTTTTTTTCAGTCCCGTATTTATTTCATACGGCACTCTATGTTCTTAACACCACCCGTGCTGCACTCAAAGAAAGCAGTGCAGTCGAAAAATTCCTTTTCGCGTAAGTTAATAGATACTATACATAATTTCAAATTTGTTACATCAAGTAAGCGTTATACTTATTTTACATTGTACATAATATGAAAAAAAAACACAAAATATATCATAAATATACTGTCCATAAATCTAGAAAATATAATGGAATACTTTCGATTTTATATACCTCATATTTATAGCCCTTCTGCTCAGTGGAAAGACGATGCATATGCTTGTGATGGAGTCTATTATCATTTAGTCGTCTCGTTAATTGTTCATCCACCAGACAAGTAACATTTTATACATATTACCGTGTTTCTTCAATGTAAAAACACACAAGAACATTTTGTCTACAATATGAGTTTGTTTTTAAGCATCATGCTAAAAAAATTAGAATTTTCCAAATAAACATTGTTGTTTACTGATTTTGTAGATGGATGGAGAATCGTGTCATGTGGTTGAAGAGAGTTTTAGCTTTATGTGGAATAAGATCGAAAAAATACAGAGCATCGACATTTGAAAATTACCGTTCTGGACTAATATTTTTATCATTTATACATGGATTCTATACTATTGTATTTAAGGTACGGGATATTTAATATGGATACGAATAAGTGGTTTCATTCTACACGTACATACCTTCAAAATGTCGTATCACTACTCCACGTTTTATCGATTTATTGATTGGAATATCGTTTTGCTTACTAATTATGTACAGGACGTTTCTGGAAGCGGAGAATGGCCATCCATGTTAGCAGATTTTATTAGACGCAATGATGAACCTTTAATGAAATCAACCAGTGCACTACTAAGTCTATACCAACAGAAACTACTTCCGTATGTACAAAAACTTTTCGTTTGTCATTTTCAACACACTTTTTTTGACGATTAACGTCGGTACGACTTTTTTTACAAATCTAAAATCTATTTTAAATTTGAAACATTTTCTTAATTACAGAGCCAAAACTACTAGTGATTTCTTGGAGGTTCTAGGTAAATCGCATTTTCAATTTCTCATTATTGTCAGTTTGTCAATTGTATTGTGCTAAATAAACATCACGTCAATTAAATTGCCGCCTGGTAAAACCACGTTTTGTCCGTAACATTGTAGCAACAGGATTTCGTGGTTTAACCTTGAGTTGTTTCAATTACTATCAACAGATTATGATGAGTGACAATGTAAAATCATATAACTTTTGTTTTCCTCTATTAGGGCTGAGTGAGAATGGACAATTGAAGGACTTTGATCTTTTTACGAAACAGCTGTGGGATGGTCTATCGTAAAGAGATTAAAAATTTTAACTCGTTATATTCTTCAAAGTTTTTGAACGACATTGTAAAACTAGGTAAAAATAATATTTAGCAATAGTTAGCATTGAATACAAGCAAAGGGTAAAAAGTGTTTTGAATCGTAGTAAATATCAACTAATATTAATCATTTACCATGTGTATGTATAAATATTGTTATTAATTTCTCACAACATGTTATAATATTAACACTTTCTTCCTGAAACTAAAACTAAAACTAAAAGTTTAAGAAAGTTCAAGACTCAAATAATAATAATAGTAATAATAGTAATTTATCATCATTATTAAACATACAAAAAAAACAAAAAATAAATACTATTAAATATTATAATGCTTCAAATATGAATGCTTCAGTGAATAAAAGCCTTTTTTGCTCATTAAATGTAAGTTGGAAATGAGTTTACTATTTTTTATTCGTTATTAAAATGTAATGTATATTTTGGCTTTCAACATTTTTCATCTCAGATGCATACTGTACAAACAGGGTAGCCCTAAACGTAAAAGAAGTCTACGAAACAAATGAGAAAACGGCTGTGCGTTATAACAAACTTCCAAACAATAATGATGATAATAATAATTATTACTGATGCACAAAATTCACATCACACACGTGGTATTCACGTGGGTTGTCCATTCCAAATCGCTGTTATGATGAATGAATGATTTTAAACTGCAAGTACCCCAATAATAATATATGTAACGTTAACATGCATGTAATTGTCGTTAAAGGAACTTCAAAAGTTCAATCTAAAGAGTACAGTAGTAGTGACGTTACAACAAAAACAAAATACCAAGTCGATTGTGAAAACTAGGATGCAAGTTTCTGTAAGTAGTAAAAAAAAGTTTGCATGTAATAATGTATGCAAATGACACGTTTCACCAGCGATCTAGTTAATTTAAAACTGTTCATTCAATAATAATTATTACGACTGATTAATTTCGAGACATAATACCAGTGTGCTTTTCTTGAGTTTCTCAAAAAAAATCTACATCGAAGTTTAAATTCGTATTGCATGTAAACGATAATAAAAATAATAAAAGTTGTTATTTCGGTACTCGGTAAATACTATAATATTTTTTAGGTTTATAAGAATACGTTTAAATAGTACTACGTTTCTACTCATCACTACCTTAAATTACATAAATAAATCATGTCCCAGTTTTCATCGTTATTGTTGTTATTAATTATAACACGTAATCAAGCTATCGATACATAATTACACGTAGGTACAAAGAATTTACTACGGAATTTGACAATAATGTGCAAACATTATTAATTATTATTATTATTACTATAATTCGTCTCTCTAGTTTTTTTTATCGTATTACCTTTATCGAGGGAACAATCAGTTTTTGAGTTTTATGAGTTTTTTCTTGAAACATGGTATGATAATAAACATCGCACATAATTATATACTACTTGATTTCATAAAACAGTGTAAGCATGATAATAATTAATAATACAGTGCACAACATGTACTGTACCGCATTTATCATGACCCATTATTATTATGTAATATTATTTTGACAAAATAATCACATTTGGAATTCAATGCACCTATTACGTCTCTAAAAGTTATTACATTACAATAATATTAACGTTTCTCAAATGCAGAAAAGCATTCTAATTTCATTTTCATTTTTAAACAAAGGGATCAATATAATGGTAATACGTAATACACAATTCTCCGCTTTCCAATATTTAACTACACTACTATACATACAACTTCAGATTATAATTTGTATACCTATAGCTTTTTTTCCACATTCCGTTTTGTATTTTTGATTTCTTTCTGCACTGATAATAAATTTTTTTACTTTTTAAAGTTGATCTGATTTGATTTTAGCACTAGTAAAACCACAAGTCTCTCAAAATACTACTAAGTTTTCAATCAATTGAATAAAAGGTTCCTTTCACTCCTTATGACATTAAAATATTACTATATTTTTTTATAATATTATATGACACACTGTATTCATATTATAGATACCTATTCATATACAAAGTATTATTATATGTTATTATACGTATCGCTAGCATTAATACATTAATATATTATATTATACAAAACAAAACCCAATCGGTGACAAAAAACTTATGTTTATTGTTTAGATAGTATTATATGATTATGTAGTATAATAATAATATAACTTAAATAATAATGCTGTCATTATTAAAGATTTACGACATTATAATTTTAATTTTACTACATGTTTTCCCCCTACATTTTTTTTCCTTTTCACATTAACCTCTTTTGTAAATAAACGGAGAACATAATATTAATATGTTTTTACATAATATATTGTATTGTAGTATTAATACTAGTGTTATCCTTACATGTAGATTGTAGATACTAATGGTTAAGGTTTATCTGCGCTATCGTTTTTGTATAATAATAATAATAATAATATTTCTCCGACGCGGTATAGGTAAAATTTCTTGTTTTAATAAGTTATTATTTGTTAAATTTAAAACTTAACTCGCTCTGCCTTCAGCCTAAAAATTGTTCTCTCTCTTTAAAAACATTCTTCTTTTTATATATATGTACATTGGTTGGTATTCATATTATGTTCATAACAATAATAAAATTGATACTGAAGCAGGCGCTAAGGTATATATACAAGCAAATGATACAGTTTGAAGGTTTTCTTCGTTTTCGAGTGTAATATTTTTCTGTGTAAACCAGAATTTTTCGATAACTATGTGCTACTCGGGAAGGGCTTTAAGCTCCTTAATTTGCTTGATGAGGTAAGCTTTTTCGTCATTAAATTGCTCATCCTCTGATCGGTCCTTTAATAAATAAAACGAGTGGGAATATATAGATTAAAATAACACAAATTAGGTAAGGCATCTTTTCATTTTTATTAGGTTTTTATTAGTACTGTGCATGGTGGCTAAACTTTCTATTCTATTCCTAAGATTGTAATGAATAGAATATATACAAAGTTTAACCGCCAAGGTAAATACTATGTAGAGTAAATATAAACGACTTACTTCGTGAAATTTTGTCAAAAAATCCACCAATTTTTCTTGATTCCTTAACTGTATTGCAAAGAACATCAAGCATTTAATAAACTTTAAATACATTTTGGAACACATGGAATACTTAATTCTTAATGTTGATAACATTAACGACGCTGAAAAATAAAAAGTAATGGGACTAAGCGTCTGCAAAATCATAGGTACTTGTTCAAACGTTCCCTAAAACTTTAATTCTAATCGTAAAAAAGTCCTTTAAAAAACCTTTCAAAAGGATTTCAAAAACTAACCCCCCCCCCCCTTCCATGCACTCCCTGTAGTACCCGCTCCTCATTTGTAGTCATTAAATGTTATTTTCAATAATAATAATAAAAAGTTTGTCCTTACCAAAATATCAAGTATCGGTTTTGGTTTGTTCGGATTTGCAACAAAAACCTAGGTGAAAATAAAGCATAGTTATATCAATAAAAGATGTACAATATCCAGTCAACATTACATCAGACGGAATCAAAGGAAATCACAATCCAGGTTTGTTGTTTTCAATAATTGCCCAAACTTTCAATATTTAGCCAAACTAGTACCAAACTAGTAAACAAGACAGCAACGTACTTTGAAAACATGGAAGGCTTCGAATTGAATATTTCTAGATTTTTCCTTCAGCATGTTCATCATGAGTTTTAAATTGTCCGGATTGGAAATGTATCTAGTCATCACCTATTGAAAGAAAAAAGACAGTTTATTATTCAACAAGTATGAAATTTTTTGTTTGTAAAAGAATTGGGGGACTTTTCAAATGCTTTTAACATGAATTGGATCGCACCCTTTAGGAACACGTGTGCATCACCTTTACATGACCTTAAGTATGCTCATAACGGCACGTATAGTGGGCGCATATACATGCAAAAATATTTCAACTGACCCACACACTTCGGGTCAACACATCTAACAAGTTATATATTGGAAAACGTGATAATAACCGGTTGGGTTGAGTCAGCCTTCATCAAATTATGTGGGGTTTCGGGTGAAGCAGAAACCTCATCCTGTCATTCGACCTAAACCTGACTCGGATACTCGCAAAACGGCTCAATTTTAAAACTTTATGCAATACTTCGGTTCTACAAGTGCCCTTATGAGCATAAGGTGATGCATAGTCGGTGCACATGTGTTCCCAAAGTTTGAACTGAACTCACGTCAGGATTACAATTGTAATATGATATTACCGTAAAATTATGTCGATCCAAAAGCAATTCTCCAAGCAATTTAAGACTCTGTCGGCGGGTAACGTAATTCTCAGAATTTAGTAGCTGCTCTATATATCGAGAAAAAACCGGTTCAAGAACAATTTAAAGGTTATTACCAATTACCATCGTTTTAGAATTTGCCGTCTAATTAAATGTTAAGTATGTAAACTTGTAATTCTACAAAAAACATTGATATCAAAACATATTGTTTAAAACGTTTTATAAAGAAACTAAAATAATCATTACAAAATAAATAATGTTTTTTAGTTTAAGATTGAATGAAAAATTCTAAACTTACGATAGTGATTAAAAACCTTGTCGTAATTAGCTTCCAAGAATTCTGCACTAAGCAGTTTATGCCTAGTCAACAGTTCCTATAAATTGAGGTAAAATTTACAAATCCTTACAATGTAATAGAAACGCACCCCTTTTGGCGGTGTAACAGATTCAATATTGTTTTATATTTTATAGTAACAAGTAATTTAATGGTACTAAAAATACATGTGAAAATGAAAAACTTGTCACATAAGATAAAGTATTTACCTTGAATGTGGAGAAGGCATCGGAGGCAATGTCAAAGGTTGAAACTTCGACATACTCGAAAAACTTAAAAAAGTCATTAGAATAGAGAACAATTTTGGCCAAGGCTTCGTATCGTGCACCTGAATATAGAAACGATTTAAAATGGTGTCATTACCAACACTCGAGAAATATATTTTGAAATTATGTACGTATTATATTTACATGAAGGTTAGTACAAGGCACGAATTATACACATACACGCGTATATATAAGTATATTGTAATAATATCTGTCAACTCACATTCCCGGAGCATCGTTCCACAGTTCAGCGCTACATCTTGATGTTCATACCTGAAACCGCAAAAAAGAAGTTGAATCAATACGTTATATATATAACAAAATAACTTTATTATTACTCTAACGAAAGGCGATATTTTCATTTGACATCTCCATTAACTTACCCGGATATTAGGGTAAAAAGAATTTCTGGTTTAGTGCAAATGTATTCAACTGTTGGTGATCTGGCTCCTATATGCCTTCTCAGTATATTATTGAAAATCTGTGCAACATCTTTCTTGCCCTATAATACCAAAAAATTAGGGAACAATCATTTATATATGTAGTTGTAATAAGTTGTTATAAAATGAAATGCTATTTGGATTCATGAGGGACAATGCCATGAGCTTTGTCCTTTCTACAATTTTAGTTGCTAGCACATAATATAAGTATGTACGTTGTAGCTCTAACACAATTTAATGCTTACTTCAAATTCAATTCGTGACAGGTTGTTAATGAGGAGAAGGAGAAGATTGGTATTATAAAGCTCTTGGGATAACTGTGCTACCAAAATCTCAGTCTGCTGCTCTGTAAATTCAAAATCCAAGAGTATATTTTACATATTTAATTTAGGCTATAGAAATGATTTTCACATTAACTAGCACGTAGTTACTATAATATGTACTATGTGATTACTTCTGACTATCACTTACGGTCATCTGCTGAGCCAAAAAGAATTCCTTTCACGGCGCCCAACTTTACAAATATGGAAAATAAAATGTTATAATCCATAATCTAAACTGTGTACTTCTAATAAATAATAAATAATAAAAGTAATAGTATGATTGACTATTCTAGGCTAGCCAACCAATTTGATACCAATTTGATATTTACATATACACATCAAACATTAACTAAAATAGTTAACATTTCTAATTTTCAAAAATACTTCATATTTTAGAATAACTTACTTGCTTGGTAACTTCTTCTTGGGCTTTTTCAGCTTTCTTGTCACCTCTTTCAAGGGCTGTAACAGCTTCTTTGAGGGCCTTCACCACTTCCGCCGGGTTTTTCTGAGATTTACCAAACAGTGGCATCTCCACACCTGTATAAATAAAACTATTTTACAATTTACCCCACTATAACCAGCACAGATTTATTTGGAACGAAGCACATGCGGATTTTTAGTACTTGTGATTAGTTTTTTAGACACTACATATGATTAGACTTTTAACAAGATACTTTGCTACCATAATAATATTAAATAAATAAAGACATAAAATATCATTTTCATATTCTATTATATGGACCTTTGTCTTTTGGACAATGGTAAATCAAATTCTATGTTAATCAGTTAAGTAAACTGTATCTACTTCGTAAAATTGAGCTCAAACTTCGCAACTTCATTATGTATCCCTCCCTTCTTCTTAAAGGAGTATCTTGACTAGAAATATTTTGGTGTTTGCAAAATGTATTTGTTTTATTATTTGTCCATCGTCTTTGCTGTTGATGATAATTCAATGTATTCAAGATTTAACGACAAAATACTTATCCGCCGGTGATTATTGACGATACCTCTAACGGTGTGATTACGTATAACAAACGTAGTTTTTGTTACACTATGCTTGCAACTTGCTTCATATTTATTCTACATTTTTCCTAGAAATAATATTATTATTAACAATATAAACTATCAACACATACTCATAAGCAATAATAATAATCATAATATATATATCCAATATCTCATTACGACTTTGGCGACTCTAAAGTTTTATTACCCCTGCACTGTTACACAAAAAGGTAAACATAAACAAATCAAATCATGAACTATATCTATATCAATACAGAAGTGAGAATGCAGCCCACTATCTTTGCTTAAAAGCTGTCATCATTATCGTCGCAGTTAATTCTATATCAAGCAAAATTTGGTGCACAACTATCGTCTGTCATCACTAGTTTCATACAACTTTGTTGTATAAAATGAATCACATGAAACATTATTAATTAATTAATGATGTTTCATGGGATTCACTTTACATTATACCAACTAAAAACCCCATATACCTAGGTACACATTTCTACTATTATTGCTAAAGATACTTATTTTGTATACTCTTTTTTTAAGCATGTGACATCAACCACAAATGTTTTACACACATTGGAAAGTTATTTAACAGAATAAGTTAATTGTGATACGTATATCAAAGACTTTTAAAATGAATAATGTATTTATATACTTTACACTTTACAGGTTGTAAGTAACTCTGTACTCTGTAGAAATAATATACAATACACAATACATAATATGTACAGCAGAGAAAGAAATGTTTGATAGGTTAAATGTTAAAAAAATCTGATTTTTTTAACTGCACTACTTGCAATGATTGTCAATACAATCTTCATTTACTTACAAACCTGCTAACCATTAATTAATTTAATGTGTCAATAATATTATAGTGTACTTACTACTTACGTCTTACGTAGCTACTATTTGTCATTATTTGTAAAGAATATCTATTGCATACTTATAGTATCCTGAAGGATATATATAAAGAAGCAAAAATTACGTTCATTATTCATTATATTATCTCTCCAAGATTCGAAGATGATATACGAGGACCGAGAACCGAGAACACTTGTTTACACTACTTTAATAATTTAATAATATACCTTTAACCTTTAATACTAAAATATTACTTACAAAATGTACTTATAACTGTTTGAACTGCTTTTGATGATGTTGATGACAACAACAACAATTGTGTAATGAATCATACAATAAGTCTTGTATTATTTTATATAATAAGTGTACACCTTTTGATGAATATTATAAATATTATTATTATATTTTATTATATTAATCTGTATGAAACACTGCGCCCACAGAAGAATATTATCTAGATATTATAATAATATTTCCACATGATTATAGATTTTGTGTTTTTTTTACCTTTGACCAGATGGGTCCAAGTTAATTATGAAGAAATACCAACAGCAGGACACTTCTGTCAATATGTATGGCGAGCACTATAATATGAATCCAAAACTTGACTATATTTAATTAATTAGAGGAATGTGGATTATAAAATATTTAATTGACAAAAACTGTATTTCATACAAATACGAAATACAAGGTCAATCAACATTCTTCGAAATTGGAAATGCGAAATTTCGCGTCTACGTTCATGAACATAGAAAACAACAGAAGTTCAAATAGGGAAAATAGATTATGCTATATCTATACTTCATGTGTATTAAAATTGATTTTGTGTGTTTGGATTAAATCAAAGGATATTATTATAATAACTGTAGTATAAAATTATGAGTTTGCTAAAAGTAAGTATAAAGGATATTATATTATCGTAATGTCTTTATTTATGTTCACATCAATAAAAACGCATGTTTGATGCTTACGAGTAAAGTTTTTTTATGAGATCAAATGTTATACATATAAGGACGCATTGGAATTCTTATAGGGCTGGAGAAAGTACCTATAACTTTCTCCGAGTTTTCCGTCCCCTATTTTTCGCACACTGGAACTTTGTAAAACTACTGAGTTTAAAAGATTCTAATAATTCAATGACTTATTTTAAGGTTATTGTCAGAAAATATAGGAAGCCGCAGCTCTATTAAAGTGGTTAATGATGCTGGTAAGGAAATATTATGTGGAACATTACCCATTTCTCATTTTGTCGTTTGGTATACGGTATATTGTAGTTCAAAGCATTGGGACATGTTATATACATGTAACAAGTAAGGATGCCCGTGTAAAATGACGGAAAAGAATGCTTTGTATCGATAGAGCCGAAAAAATACCGTGTTTTCCCTCAAGTTATTTACACGCAATACTTTTTAACGGGGATTTCTATAGTATGTGCTACTCCGCGAAGACTACAATAAAATAGAAAAGACGGGAGGTACTTTTTAGAATAAAATTTTTGTGGTCCCCAAAAACCCCAAACGTTGTATTATTTATATTGCGTCTATTCTATTTCCTGATGTGTATGGCAGAGAGCATGGAAGAAGGTAATAGCAGGCTATGTTTTGTTGCCTAGTACATATTATGTGATTTACATCATTATTCAGTACGATTCTGTCGACGAATCAAAGCAAATAATGTAATGTATTTAAACATACGATTGTTAGAGAGAAAGTTCAATAGAAAGTTATGTCTCGGACTTGCTCTTAAAACATCAGTGTTTTGCCCTTTTTTATGCAAGTAAGTAAAAATGTTTATTCAAAATACGCCATAATCATAATATAGTATATTATGTATAATTATCTCGGTACATTGGAGCCTTTTTTACGGCTTAGGACAGTATTGCAATTCATAATGTCGTCGTAGTCATCGTATGATCATAATAATAATAAACATTATAATAATATTATATAATATTTCAGTATACTGTTCGCGTACATCAACATACTATTTTGCCAATACATTACACTATTACATATATATATATATATAATATACACGTTG
>JAQIVE010004240.1:0-14928 GCA_034698285.1 Sminthurinus bimaculatus | reverse complement strand
TATGGGAGGGAAAAATCTTCCCCAAGGCAATTTTATGATTTTTTCTATATTTTGGCCCAAAAAATGTATTTTAAAAATTAAAATAGTTATTTTAATTTTTTATAATGTACGAAAACTTGAATTTTTAAACTTACATTTTCTTAAATATTTTGGTATCTAACATTAATAATGCTATAAAATCTACTTCCTTTTAGTATTTTTGATTCTTTAAGTCTTAATATATTTTCAGGTGGTGCAAGTTTATTAATTCTAGTATCTTTAATTTTTTTGATGATAAATTGGATTTAATTATATAAATTTAGATTTTGGAGAATCGGTAAAATCCAGAGAAGCTGTCGATTCTAATCATCGATTCCCAAGAGTCTGACAAGTGAGTGTAAGGCATCAACTTTTGATAGCTTGCACAAAGTGGCTAAAATACAATACAAAAATTGAGCACAAATGGGACAAAGTGATACGTCATAATGTTGATACTACATATATACATACTTAGTTTTAGAATCAAATAGCTCTCACACTAATTATTTTTTTGGCAAAATCTTTGATTTTTGTGAGAGACTTTTATATCAAAGTAGATATTTACCTATGTATACTTAATATACAAATTACACATTTATTATGAAACATACGAATACAAAGAAAGTGCGAAAGGAGGAGAAGGAGTTCAAAACATGACATTGAAAATTAAAAATATTAGCAATCCACATTGTTAAGGAGAAGAGAGAAAACAAATGTTACCCATACCCAAAATGATCTAGTACTTTATATAATGTATGTATACAAAAAATATTTAAATTTAGAATTTAGTGCTTAGACTTAATTAGTTTAGTAATGACTATACTAACTGATTGGTTTATTGTCAAAAACGGCGCCGTATTATTGTGTGTGTGTATCTGTATGGAAACTCGGCACATGCTAGATTTCGGCGCAGTTTTTCCAACAATGGTAAACCCTTCAGTTAGTACACGTTTTACTTGTTATTATTATTTATCAAAATTATTATTATGACCTGATAGGTATTTGTTATTGTTTACTTAGTGGCCTATAATACTGTGTATATGCATTATTTATTATAATACAAAATGTTGTTTGTGTTGTACACTAGTACTAAATTCTAGTTCAAGTTCAAAGAAGAAGAAAGCGAGAAGGAAAAAATATTAAAATTATGTTCAAGTTGTAAAGCTGAATATAAGTCATTGCAACCAGAGTCTGACCTCATAAAAAATATTATTATGTACACAGACTACAGACTACAGCAGGCTCTCTACTCTGTAAAATTTACAAAAAATAGTTTAATCAAGGACAATAATATCAGTCTGTACAATCATTGTTTACCTCAGTGTTGTGAGCTCAGAAAACAAATAAGTAAACTCAATTCAACTGTGTACAGCGATCGCCATGCAGAGTCATAAAATTTAGTCCCAGCACACAGTAAAAATAATAGTTACATACATGGAGCATTTTTACTTCACAGAGAGCTACACACTTAATTGTTTTATACACTCTGTGGGCACATTTTGTTTTGCATATGTTTATAGCACTCATTTCATCTGTTTTTTGCATGTAATCTGGTGGGCCATGATTATGCATAGAATCGAATGGAGAATAGCATCGAGAATAAATAAATAGAAGACAAAATAGACGCCAAGAGAGATTCCTGCACAGCTCTGTAAATATTAGGCAAACTACAAAGGCAATTTGCTTGCAACCAAGATTTGTATCAAGAGACGAAGGGGGTGCTGCAGGTTTCTACATAAGAAAAAACGAGATTGAAATTCCAGCGAGACGTTTCAACTTACACTACATAATTATACATACTATAATACGTTGGCACAATTAGTTCCAACGAAGCTCATCCTCATAGTTAGACAAGTACAAAATGACGATGCTTGATGCTGGAGCAGGAGGGAGAACGGCAGGAGTCTCAAGTCTCAAGTTCAAGATCAACATTTATAGATGGCAACTTTTTATCTGTCTCTCAAATATTTAAAGTCAAATCAAAGCCGTATAACATCAAACATTGTTGCTCTATACATGTAAGTATATTTGCATTGGAGGTTTCAACAACTTGAATCATACCTTTTTCAAAGAAATGATTCAGAAGTTGCTAGTTCAAAAACTACCAATCTATTGAGGTCAAACAGTCAGCAAACATAAAGCACACTTGTGTTTTCCCCATACATAATATTTTACTGGTTTTGGCGTCAGGTGCGTATTTTCATGACTTTTAGGAGTTTAAAAACTATAAAGCATGATCTGAGTAAGTTTAAACCAAAAAATTAGAGCATCTTTATGTATACAAATGAAAATTGAGCAGGTGTTTTGCGTCTTGATTGGATTGACGGTATATTGAAGAGAGGAACACGAGGATGGGACTCATCATTTTGCTAATATTGAATTGATTGACTCACAAGCTTCCAAGTCTCGAGCGGTCGAATCAAGTAGCCATCATCACTGTAATATCCATGTATGTATGTTCATAATCGATTCGCAAAAATGTTGGCGAATTAATATTTGATCTAGATACATATTATAGATATGTAAGTACAACACGTTACATGATGTAGTTATTTAACCATGTACATCTTACGACTATAACTATGCATCATCCAACGTGCATATACATATAGTTATTTCATGGAATTATAAGCTTAATCTCTGTTTGATCTCTGCCTCTTGCAAAAAATTCCCCGAGGTGTCTAGTATCTATACATTATACATATTATCTATTTTGCTCATGTTTCGAATCACAACAGACAGTTTCTCTAGAGGAAAGTAGATTGAGGAAAAAATACACCTTTTATTGGACCGACGGCTCTCGCCCCTGTCATTTCAATTTCTATTCTCATTCCATTGTGCAACTCACTGCAGATTCATTAACAAATTAGGGAACTTTAACACTCTAAAACAATTTTACACGTATATTACATGTGCAAAAATTCCTTGTCATGGAAATCCGTACCTTGCTGTTCCGATATTCCTTTTTTCTCGTGGTATTGCTTATTTTTCAGCAGGCTGCCGCAGAAAACTACGGGAAAGTTGAAAGTGGGTCCTTAAATCCCATTTGGGGAGACGATGACACAGTCATCATTGAAGGTCGGTAGTCAATAGTTTTCCCTGTTCTATTTTGCTACAAGCCAGTCATTGATCATCAATCAGCTGATAACGTTTCTGTGAGAGGGAATTCTTTATTGTTCTTGAGTTTATTTAAAATGTGGTTGTGTCGTTTATCTATCCCTCTTAATTTTTGTCAGCCATCAATAGTGAGTCTGAGGTGGCAGAGCATGAGCGACAAAAGCGGCAACTACCCTTGTTAACAGTGGCCGTGTCACCCCCGAGAGTACTCATACGAGGTCCCGCTGCTCCAAGTCGTCCAGGAGAAACTTGTCACACGCCCAGCCGACAGCCCGGCACCTGCACCCCTTTGAAACAATGTTATGCTTTCATGTACCGTGTTGTGTCTCAAATATTTAAGATAAAATAAGGAATCGTGGCTATTTTAAATACTACACACATATTATTATTATTATAGGACATTCTAAAGACGATTAAGGTAAAAATACAGTGATAATAATATATTATAGGTACTCGTTTGACATGGACAATGACGGAATATACGAAGGAAACCTGGAGCTTGCTCGGATGCTCACCGAGAGCAGTGGCTCTTGTACTGGAAACTTTTATAATGCTGGTAATGTCGATTGAAATTTCAGGAGAATATGTATGCAGGACATTGATAATGTGTAGACTGAAACTGATGGACGAGACTGTGACAAAAAAATTTACGCATAAATTTTTGGAATATGTAGAGGGTGGAAGTTTGGGAGCCGAGGATTTGGTTTGTTGTACACTGACAAATGTCACCAAACTGGACGTTCCTCCCCTAATTCCAGTCACGTTTAATGTTGGCGGTCATCCAGCTCCCAAGGGAGCATACCCAGGTATCTTTAAATTGTATTAAATATTTCTTAACATGCTTGGGATTAGAGTTATTGTGATTCAGTTACCTACTTACAATTACAACAGCGATGGTGGCATTAATGAACAACGGAAGACAATTTTGCGGAGCTTCTGTCATCGATCGAACGCACGTACTTACAGCTGCTCACTGTGTATGGCATTATTTTAAGCAAAGCGATTTAAGAGTATTTTCAAATTGTTTATTGTAACTACTATTGGAATGCTTATTAATTACGAATGAAAAAAACCATTTTGGATTTTCTTAATGAAAAAAAAACGCCTAATTGTTTGCATTAATTTTCGTCAGGTAGCGCATATGGGCGGCGTAGAACTGAGCAGAGTGACAGCCCAAATTGGTACGTCTATAATATAGTATTAAGGTGTACTTCTCATATGTAAATGTATTACATGCACTTTTATCCTTTTTTACGGGAATTTATACCATACCTACCTCAAGTAATATAACTAATATTATTATGTTAGCATTAGATGTAAATTGAATTGCCAAGACGATTAACCACGTATCTCGTATATATAAGGTATACATGAGTTACGTGGTTATTAGTCTTGGCAATTCAATTAAAGTTAAATAAAATAACAAGTTTTCAATATTGACGACGATTTTATATATGCAGGAGATCACGACATTTACAGCACCTCTGATGGTACGCACGAGGTCCGAAAAATCCGGAGGATTATCAAGCACCGTCAGTTGACTTTACACGTGCATATAACTATTTTAGTTTCAAGTTACGGCTAATTTATTTAAATCATAAATAAACTTGTTTCATAACTTTATTCACACGACGAAGGTCAGTTTAATCGTCAAACCCTGGTGAATGACATCGCTCTACTAACCCTGTCCACTCCCGTCCAGTTCAGCTCCCGAATCCAGCCCATTGGTTTGAGCTCCAGTTCTGGAGCCTCCGCCGTTGTCGCCGGTGTAAGTTGCTGTAATGTTCTTTTCGATTAGGGTTAGTGCAACAGTGATTTGGTTTTTTGAAATCGATGGGAAGATTGTTATTGTTTGTGGGTCATTGTAGTGGGGCAAGCTTTTCGAAAACGGACAGTTTCCAAGTGTACTGCATCATGTGACAATTGGTCTGCTGTCGAATCAAAGGTGTGCCCAGATCTATGGTCGACTTGCACCGGGAGGAATAACTCCCGAAATGCTCTGCGGCGGATCCTCAGCTGCTGATGCCTGCTCCGGAGACAGTGGGGGTAATTTTACTTTTGCAAGTCACATAGCTCATTTTATATGTACCCAAATAATAATATTGCCCCATCTCAATCATCTCTAAATTTTGATTTAATTAACGTACATCTAAAATTGATCGCAGGTCCTTTAATGGTCGGCGGTAGACAAATTGGAATCGTGTCCTGGGTATGCATAATTTCTATCATGTGTATATTTATTAAGCATTATGGTCCAGAACAAATATGTGATAATTTATAACTGTAAATCCAGGGGATAGGGTGCGGTAGGTACCCAGGAGTCTACACGAGAGTTTCATCTTTCCTTTCATGTGAGTATCTAAAAAAACGTCAAAAACATATTGAGAAGCTCTCAAGTACATAAGATCATCAGCATAAAGTACATATTATTATATCGATGTTTGGCATTACAGGGATCCAGAAAAATCAAGCCAACTGAAATTGACAGTCATCCTCCTATGCACACGTCCTTTCTAAAAGATTTTCCCAAAGGCCAACGATTCATCTGACATCTAATATCGAATTTGAATCTTACTTAACACAACCTACATATAAATGATCATCAGTTCGAAAAACATCATATTCATTTTTCATGTCTATTCTACGCATTTAATGGTATTATTAATCGTTTTTATGCCAAGTTTATGTGAATTACCTAGCTCATTAAATAAATGTTACCGCTTCAAGCTCTTGAATTACAAATTCAGTTAAATTAAATTGCACATTGACTTTGTTTATTTGTCGGCGAAACTATTTATGAAGTATCACAGTCGGGCTAAAAGTCGAAGGAAGCTGCAAAGTTCAAAAGGTTTGTGATTGCTTAATATTTACCTCCTTTTTCCTCATTTTAGCTGTCCTACTATTAGAGTCTGGAGTCGTAGGGAGAAGTGCTGACATTTTTGTGACTTGAACTATATAGTTCATGTCAAAATTTAGGTACCTACTACAAACAGCTTGTTTGTAGCGTGTAATAATTAAATTCCATTGATAGCATTGATTTAATTTACATAATACAACTTGTCAAAATATTCCATGTAAATCTGTACTTTTTGTAGGTACCTATACATACATGTTTTCGTATTTAGTCCGAGTCTCACTCCAAAAAACACCATAAATTTCACCAGTCAGCTTTTCAATATGTACAATGTACATACCGTAAATGTTTGGATTGTGTAGTACGACGTACCATAGATTTTCTCGTTTCAAAGTACTACATGTATTTACTACATACTTTCAATGGCTAAAAATTCGAATTTTGTAAACTATCGCACGATTCAAACATGTATGGTAGACATACTTACATAATATGCATCTATAGCATAGTCAGCCATTCACACAATGTATCCCTATGCACACTACACACATGTAGACGCATGTATGTATACTAACAATAAATTCTTGATACCTATTAAAATATTAATTGTGATGCCGTGTATGATATTACCTATTATCTACCTATTTTCTGATGACTTGCAGCATAGAATATTTACCTATAATAACTGCGTCTTTGTCTTTGTATGTTCAAGGTAGAAAATTGAAAAATATAGATAGTTTGCCTGGAGGGCTCAAGCCCAAAGACAACTTGTATCTATAATTGAATGGAACTGTGAGTATATAGATGATAATCTAGGTTTAGATTTTAGAGGGATCGAGTGTCGAGTTATTTGCATATTATTATCAAAAAAGATTATACAATACCTCTAAACTTTGTATATTGTCCATCTCTCTTCATCTAAGGAGACTGCTCATAAACTGGATTATTGATGCAGAGCCAACTACATAATTGATCACTATTGATTTCTAGATGGAATTTTTTTCGTCTCTATTGTATGTACATATTTTTATGCTATGTATATGTATAATATGCAGATAATGGTCATGGGTGAGATGAGAGCTCTGATTTGTGGACAGCCAAAGATGCTTTACATATTATTATACCTTATTAATGTACTCCATACTTGTCCTACATACATACATACATGTGTAATGTGTATACATATATTTTTCTGCGAATATAAATTCATGGCGTGCATGCAATAAATGTAAAAAGTGGCGAGTAGCAAAGGAATGGAAAAAATGAACTTGCCCTAAGATTGCGAGGAGCTATTGAACTCTTTACTTTTGGTCCAGCCACCGAGTCAATTGTACAACAATACGATTCAATTGGATTTTGAATCGGAACTAATACAACTAGAGCTTCTATCCTTTTCTGTCGTATTTTTCTCCTCCAACTTCCGAATTTTATTGTGTTCTACTATAAATATTATGTACAAAATGAGGGTACTCGTATTCTCTATTCTTTTTACCATACTCGTGACTGTGTCCAGTTCGCTGGGGAAAAATGTTGCTGGACAACAAGAGGGCGTCAAGGAATTGGACGACGACACCATTGTTGTAGAAGGTTCAAAATTCCCAATCAGTGACAGTAGTTATTAGATATAACATGGTGACTTTTTGAATTAGATAGATGAATAACTTGTCAAATATTTCTGCTATAAAATCAATCTAATCGGGATAAATTTTTCCAGCAGCACACAATGTCGAAGATTTTGACCAACGGTTGAAGAGACAGGTCACGCCACTGCTTACCGTCCCCGTGATTCTCCGACAACAGCAACCTACCGGTCCTCGAGTTGGAGACTCGTGTCTCTCGCTCAATGGAATGCCTGGAAGTTGTTCCAGACTCAAACAATGGTAAACCACATATTATGTATGACAAGTAATAGTATTTCATGTCTCGGTTAACAAATACATTTTAGCAGCATATTGCTTGAAAGAGACAATTCAGTTGCAAAAAGTCTGGTCTTTGTTCAGTTTCTTTGTTAAATATTAATCTAAAATGTTGCGTCAAATTTCGTTTTGCCGATACAGCTACACATTTATGCAGGGGAACGATCTGGATGATGATGGATATTACGAGGGAAATGAAGAGCTCGCCAAAATGCTGTTTGACGGAGCTGGAAAATGCGAGCTGCCAACAACGTCACCACCCGCCGCTATCGCCGTTGCTCGCGATGATTTTGGGGGTACTTAAGAACATTATTCATTCAAATTTCATAACAATTATTATGAGGTGTTTCATTGTGCTACTATGATTTTTGTGCTATTATGATTTTGACTAATTTGATTTTTGATAGAGGCCGAGTCGTATCCGTTTCCAGAGGAAGATTTGGTGTGCTGCACGGGAAACGTTTCAGACGTTACATTTGAGCCAACTGCTGTCAAATTTATTGGCGGAGGCAGTCAAGCTAGAATCGGACAGTTTCCAGCTATTGTACGTGATTAGCCTGATACGTCAAACATAAATTCCTATAATTGATGTATAATAATTTTAGCTGCATACGTATTACAAGTTGTGCTTGACATTTATTCACTTAGGTGGCCCTGATGAACCGCGGTAGACAGTTTTGGTAAATATGCATCAAAATACATATATGAAAAATACATGCACAACATATTATAAATATACTGAAACCATGATAAAACTTGCACAATATGTATGAAGTACTTCTATGAAATTGAGACTGAGATTAATTTTTTGCTGATTTGTGGCTTTTATTTTTCTCCTCTGCAGTGGAGGCTCTTTAATTGATAGGTAAGACCTTTTATCATGTGTACTACACATATGTACTATGTACGTATGTGTCAACTTCAAGCTTGGAAATAATACAATGTAGTGTAAATATGATGTAAATATTAAATATAATCAAGGTATTTAAATATTTGATATGGATATTGACAGCTCACATGTTCTCACCGCTGCTCACTGCGTCGCACAGTAAGTCCGTTAATGTATAAAACAACGTGGTTTTTATGTTTAGTACTTTTAAGCCCATACTCGTAGTATTTATGTCGTCCATGACAAAAGCTGCTGAAAAAAGTTGATGTGAAAAGTGAATAATGAAATGCTGGACATCAACTTGGAATTTTTCAGCATGGACGGCCCGGCTGTTGCAGCCTTGTCGGTGCAAATTGGAGACCATGATATATACAGCAGTTCCGATGTTGTGCATCAGGTTCGAAAGGTCAAGAGGGTTATTAAGCACAAGGGATTCTCATCCGTCACACTGGTAGGGTCAAGAAAAAAAGAAAAGCGATTAAATGAGACATTTTCCCCGTGCGTATTTATAGACCAGTGGTCTGTCGTGTTTTTGATTTATTTTCTATTCGACGGTTAACTTGTAAATTGTTGTGTAATAGTACAACGACGTGGCCATCCTGACTCTCTCTTCACCCGTCACATTCTCATCACGGGTTCAGCAAATCGGACTCGGGTCCGCAAGTCCATCAGCCACTGCGTAAATTTACATATCTTTAGATTCCTTATAATATTCTTCTTGTATATTGTATACCAATATTGCTTTACAAAATACTTGCACGGTTGAGTAAAAGTAAATGATCCCCGTTTACGCACCAGTAAACAGTAATATGTATTTATTATGTACTATTTATTTTATGTATGAAAAATACGCCTGGAACACCTTTTTCGGTTTACACTACTTGCAGGCAGGTTGCTGGTGAGTTGATATATTAGATTATTATTCCATACTACATCATTAAATGTACAAAGTACCTCACAAATTACAAGTAATTTGAACAAACTGCGCATGGGCTGGTTTTAAAGTGCCCACCATTGTGTTCTTTCTTGTACATAATAATAATCACCTCACTGATTAATCTTTATTAAAGGTTGGGGAAGTTTTCGAGAAGGTAATTGTGATTCGTTTCAAAATTTTGTGATACTGGGGAGAAACTGTGCCAAATCTTGTACAATCTCAGGAATATAATTTGAATAAATAAAGGTGGAACGGCGCCATCCTATTTGCAAGTGGCCAGTGTAACCATCTTGACTAATCAGCGGTGTGGTCAGCTGTATGCCGGGAAAGCTCCGGGTGGCATTGTTGAATCAATGGTAAGCCTGTTTTTTACTCTCGAGAATAATTTGTACTGCATTAGTTTTTAACTAATCTACCATATTATTACACTACAGCAATTTTTGAAATTTTGTTCTCAGGTCTGTGCCGGATCTCTGAATTCGGCTGACGCATGTCAAGGTAAAGCAGGAGCTAAAAATTGTAATGTTTTGGCCAAAGCAGAACATAGAAACGGTTATACAGTGTATACCAGTTCTATACGATGTTATTTTTTAATAATCATTCTGTGTTTGTTTTTTCACGAAAACTACTAAACTGTGCCATTAACAGGAGACTCTGGAGGTAATAAAAAGTGCTGCGTTAGTTTTCGCCTGAATTCGAACCATTGCCCTTTGAAACATGACTGTAAAAGTTAAATCAGAACTTTACAAAGTTCAGCAAGTATATATTATTGTACCCTGCAAATGAAACTTTTTATTTCTGTCTCAGGACCGCTAATAATCGGTGGAAAGCAAGTCGGCATCGTCAGCTGGGTAAGAAAAAACAATAAAGCTACTCAAATCTCAGTAACTGAACGCCCCGTACGACGAGCCACATATCTCAATTGACACACGTCCGGGACGTTCAAATGTTAAAACTGCCTCTTTAATAAAAATCAAACTTGTCATTTGTCTTGCATGCAATACTTTTGTATTTATTTAATTCCCTTGACTCTTTTATTAATTTTACAGGGCATCGGATGTGGACGGTTAGTCAAGATCATTATAATGAATACCAAATAACCATTACTAATTAGTCATTCTTAATCGTTGATCATTATTATTGCTCATTATACTACATTGTTTTCGAAGAGAATAACTAAAAATATCGAATTTAAAATATTTTGCACCACTTTTTGGTTGCAGGTATCCCGGGGTAAAGACAAACATCATTCACCCATTATTTAACTAAAATATGAAAAATACGCTTATATATATATAGCTTATACCTTCCCAATAAAACTGATATGTTATGAGATGTTATTATGATCTTGAATGTCTTCACCTCAGGTCTACACCCGCGTCACTTCCTTTCTGCCCTGGATTCAGAAGAATATCAAACTATAATATTTCTCTCTGGCCCAAGAGAGAAATTTTATAGTTAACAATAAGATCCTCATCGTGGTTCTTATTAGGACTGTGTAAAGAATGTTACAACGCAAAAATACGTAGGCACCATTATAACATATCCTGCAAACTCAACTCACAATCAGTTTTGTCCTATTCAATAATGAGTGTAGAAACATGTTCTGATACTGACATAATCCCTACACATTGACTGTGCCTTATATAAAAAATATTTAACAACTCCTGTTTGGTGACCAAACAGGAGTTGTTGAATATTTTTTGGTGTGTAGAGTGGACAAGCCATAAATTACAAAATAAATAAATAAAACATTTATTACAGTCAACCTTACTTGTGCAAAAACGATCACTTTGTTGTCTTCATATACAAGCATAATGCATGTAATATTTATAATTTGTCGTTTATTTTTGTATCTTTAATCTTTAGTGTGATCTTCCATGTGTATATGTAGTGTATAATATGCCTACGAGTATAACAAATTGTACATACGAATTGATTGATTTAGATTTGATTTGATTTATTTTTGACGTCCGGTCATACAGTACGTACAAAGTGTAAAATTGTTAATATGTACTTGTACTCTATGTATACGCATATAATGTGTAATTCATTTAACCGTAAAAAATACAAGTTAGTATGTTATTTCGTATAGAGTAAACAGTAATGTACAAAAAAACACGAAAGATATTGTATAATATTATTAAGTACTAGAGATACTTACATATGTTTCGCGAACATTGGAAAGAGTGTCAAGCGTTAGACATTAGAGTTCAAACATGCAGAGTCTCGATATTGCACATATGTACAATGTGTGTAGCAATAGTTGGTTTTACCTTTTTCTACGACTTTGGAGTGACGGAATATTTGCGCCATGGAAATCTTTAGTCTAAAGTATTTTATACAAATGCAAATTGTAGGAAATGTTTGGTGAATTAAATTTTCGAATATAAAAATGGACAGAACACATGTCGAAAATCCACATGCACATACATACATAAGTATGCACATGTGTATTGTACATTGTACATGTATCCGTGTTTTATTTCGAGTGGATGTAGATTGAAAAATACAGATACCTATGTACCAATAGTTGAGCTAACAATGTAAGTTGAGTTGCCGATGAGTATGAACATGGCCAATGCTGACTGACCGATCAACTGAGAGAGAAAGAGAAACACAAAGACAAAGAGAGACGGAGAGAGAGAGAGAAAGACATTTGAAATTAAGTGGACAACATTTAAGAGCCCGTATATGGTAACTTGCGCTAAAAACTTCACCCTATCTTCTTCCTTTTAGCATTTTTCTTCTTCTTCTTCCCCGTGTTTTGCTCTTGAGCCTCTTCCCTATTAGCCTAAGCATTGCCTTGATCATCAGCATCAGCATTTGCACATTGAAACTTGGAAACAGAAAACAGATTCGAGTGACGGGCACATGCGAGAATGAAAATCCTTCACATTTTCGCAGAAACACCTCGAAAAATTCAGTGTTGAAAGTCAACGCCGACACTCCACATTCAAATGTTTCTGCTTTACCATTTATTTACAACAACAATGGAGCATGTCAAATAATATATTTCATATAGTAACATCGTATAATCTTTTTGCGCTTCCAATTTTTCTATTGCCGTGAGAAAAGAAATCATTGACGGATTGACGGAACGACGATCGACAGTCATAGATCTGGACAAAAGTGTTGGTAAAGTTTCCTTAGTTACAAAAATTATTAGAGTGCGGCTTGAAGACTCTCTGGGACAAGCTTTGTTTCTTTTATTTTTCTACTATTGTTTCACTGTGTGAGTGTGACATCCAGGTCAATTCAATGGAAGGATTGTGATTGAATTAATTTCAATTTGACATTATTTTTGTGTGTCTATCTGTAGAGTGTACTCTCTATTTTTATTGAGATGATGATCCAAATTTTACTTTCTCCATACTAACAGATGGCGAAAGTAAAATTTGGATCACCATCTCAATGAAAATAGAGAGTAGATAGATTGAGAGAGAGAGAGAGAGAGAGAGAGACCGAAAGAGTGGTCATTGGACATTGAATTGAGAGGCTTGAGCGGAATAATCATCTCTAGTTTTAGTTGTGATTGGGACTGAGGGCAGCAAAGAGCGGAGAATGCAGCCCTTTTCATCAACAAGTGCAGTGCGAGTGTGTATGAGTGTTGGTGGTGGTGCGTGGGTGCTTATCTTGCTACTCTCAACTTTACACACGGCTCTTGCTCAGGGCAAATGGGTCGACGACGTTTTCATCACCGAAGGTACAAATATTAAATTACACTCACATTTTATAAAGTTGAAACAACCAAAGTCAAAGTATGACACTTTGTTCCCCCTTTTCATCCCTCTCCAGTGTTTGCAGTCCAATTCTTTGCCCACCATCATGTTGCTCACAGAAAAAATTAGTAAATTCATCCATCAAAAACCGATGTAACCCCACCATTATGAGATTGCATTGAATTAACTTGTCCATACATTATAGTTTTAGCAAATTTTCGACTTTTTGCTCATGTACAGTTCCAAATGTCAAATTCCTCCTCGACCTTTCTAGCATGGTAGCAAGATTTTGGCTGTCGGGGGTCGGTGGTCCGAAATAATGCATTATCTCGGATATCGTCTCCGTACTACTGATGAGCTCTGACGGGATTCTCAAGTACAGCCAAACTTTCTTGACACCAAGTCGCACAGAACCGTACTGGTCACTAATTAATATAAATTGTCATTGCTATGGTCATTGAAGTTGTGTGCATAATGCATGATGGCTATCGAAGAGGCGATGATCTTTCCTGACACACTAAAAGTTCAAGTCCACGCGCAGTACTCGGCAAGTCTAACGTTAACGTTTTATATAATGGCATGTAGTCAATCTTTCAAAAGTGTGAACTGTGGAGAGAAAGATACAAATATGGTTTCATTTGAAAAATGGCCGAGAAAGAGATTTCTTTGCTTCAAAAGTTTCCTTTGGTCAAATATGTCGAAAATGAATATAGAATTTACATATGTGTAGAGTTTTTACGATCTGAGACCAAAACGATGTCCATCCATGTCCATGTCCAATAAATTTGTCAAGTTTTTCTATGCTACATAATATATAACTTATAACTTGTCTTCCTCTGCATCATATGGAAAGCATTTTAGAAAAGCGATTTTTGATAATGTATTTATACATTATCAAAAATCGCTTTTCTAAAATGCTTTCCATATATCTTTCTACCTACACATTGTATTATGACCATTATTATTATATAAAATTTAAAATTGTCCACATGAATCCATTCTATGCATACATAATAATAATATATTGAGATAGAGATGAACATGACAAGAGATGCACCACGCCAAAAACAAAAACAAAAAAAGGAGAAAGAATGAGAAGGAAAAAGAAAGACATGCATAATAGTGTGACCACGCCACAGCAATAATATGTATTATAGCCACAGTCATCAAACCACCGCATAAATTATAATATTGTATACGTACATACATGATAACATTGGAGAAGACGAGCTTGACTTTCGTCATTCGTATTTAATTGTACATAAGTAAATAAATATCTGTGCTTGCTTAGTTACATATAGTACATACATAACATGTACATTGTACATATTGCTAGGGTGAAGGTGTGATGACAGCCGAGAATGTGCTGAACTTGAATTTGAGATTTGAGCAGTGCTTGTTGTGTTTGACTTGGACGCCGGACACAAAAAGCACGTTTTGTCTCGTGGGTTTATTTGTCATTGACCATTTATTGC
>JAQIVE010004239.1:0-14929 GCA_034698285.1 Sminthurinus bimaculatus | reverse complement strand
CATTTAAAATTTAGATTTTCGTAGCCTACGTTCAATGTACATACATATACATTATACATTGTGCATATGCAGCAAAGTCTCCAAGAGAGATGAAAATTTATTGAAAATTCCAATATTCTAATTTATAATGTTCATAACTGTAGTAAACTCTCTATTTGATGTGAGTCCACGTTCCGCGTCCCTCCATCTCGACAATTTACAAGTCTAAACCCCGTTCTTCATTCTTCCTTCGTCTCTTGCATTGCTATTTGCCATATGTATGATGTATGTATTTGGAAGAGCGAAAAGGGCAGCCAGTGAATTTACATTTTGTATTTCGTATGATTTACATACTGTACACATTGTTTATAGGTTCACTTTGTTCTTGTTTGCATTTCGTTATCCTGCCCATTTACCATTATTGGTAATGCCGACGACGACGACGATAATGATGATGATAATGGCGGTGGTGGTAGTTATGCTGATGGTAATGGACAGGAAGTGAATAAAGTACTTTATATCTAGCAATTGTATTGTATTATAATGTATAGTGTACAATGTACATGTATACGTACGTAATACAATACAAATAGCGTGGAGAGTGGGAAACCCCACAGACATACACCGTCAAATGCATAAGTATGTACAAAGTCATCATTATATTGTAGACAATGGAGGAGAAAGTTCCTGGATATATACATAATACATACAGTTTTGGGCAAAATATTCAAAGCAGCAAATCTATCGTGAGTGTTATGGTGTCAGGTATTGAGTATTAAGTTGGAGTCTGTGTGTAGGTATGAATGTCTGTGTATCTGGTTGGAACTCCTCGACTTGGATTTGAATTTGCCTGTGAGATTACCCTTCTTTGACTTCTTTCTCAATTATCCGTTCGGCGTACGTAAACGTAAACCGTCAATATCCTTCAACGTGGGTATACACATACATAATCTAAAAGGTATACTTAATATTAGTGTTACACATTTATAGAGCTACCTTAGATTTCTCCATTTATTCGCCGTATCAAATCTCTCAACTCACTTATGTACATACATATGTAGAAGTGGAGTGCATAAATAAATATTATTGAAACAGCAAATTCCCTGCGTACGATACGAATATAATCGGATATATGAGCAGATAGCATTGACTTGGCATTGGCATTCTTCGTTCCTCCATCATCATTATTATAATCATCATCATCACGGCTAAATAAAGGGGAGAATAAGAAGGGAGAAAAGGTGCGAGTAATTCTAGCTTCTATAGATTGTGCATTGTTTGATATCGTAGAATACAGACTGTGGATTGCCCGTATATACAATATACATAGTTGATGAATGAGAGGCAGCTGCCGTCAATCCAATATTACACAGCGAATAATTTCTATCCGAATATCCACCGACGTATAAGTGTGTGTGCGTTCGTTTGTCTGTCTAAATAGCGGTTTGTATACATAGTTGATTCGGGTGTTTGTGTGTCCATGTAATAAAATTGCAAAATAACGTAATGAAATTTGCTCAGGTTTATATTGTACATGTTGGTCTGCATCCACGTTTTGTATGCATAATATAATAATAAGATACGTAATACGATACACGTTGAAACACGCATATAGTTTTGTTGTTCCTTTGTCGTTCGTCTTCGAGTGCATACTAATAATATGTACAAACTATTGTACATTAGTATTAGAGACCTTTAGCACTGAGTATTGAGACAAGGCTTGTGCTTTTGCTTAAACGATTGTGCAACAACGGCTTTGCAAAACTTTGAATTTTTGAAAGAGCTTGAGAAAATTTTACACATTTAAATTTTTAATAAAATTAGATCCACTGGCTGGCCATAAATCATCCAATTAATGACATTTTCTTACACTGCTTTCTCCATGCCAATGCATTTGTGTATGGTGAAAGCAGCTTAAAAAACTTGCAATTTATTTTCCACTGTACCGCAGTATTTTCGAATCTACTCAAAAATGATAGTTATACATGTACGTAGTTATGAAAAAATGCTTAACAAATGTCCAGAACAAGCAGTCGATTTAAAATTGAAAATTTGGCTTGCAGTTGGTAGTTGACGATTTGAAAAAGTTTTTCCAAAAAGGAAAAAAGATTCTTTTATGCATAAGCTTGAAATGAAATTGATTGCAAATGAACAAACAATGCATCAACTTATGTACACTTTTATAAACATAAAAATATTTTTGTCAACACACACACATATCAAAAGATACAAGTGCCGTATAAAGGAATCCTATCCTTTTTTATTCAACTTTAATTGCTAAACTTCTGCGCAGTACTTGTTTGTCAGTGCTACAACATATTTTGTCGATTACAAGTTAAGGGAATTTGCAGTGGGATGATGGAAAATTTCAATAAAATGAAATGATGATTCGCCATCGTCTGACTCTGAAGTCTGAAGTACCGGTAGAATCTTCACCGTGCAATTAGTGTTCAACTCACCTCCTTCCTTCGTCCTTCACTCTTTGGCTCTGTTTGGCTCCCACTTTTCAAGTTTAAAATCCGGCATGTGCACGACATAATGTTGTACTATACATATTAGATATAATAAAATATGATGCTTCATCTCCTCCTTATTTTCTCTTTAATATTCCCTCTATGAACTGACTTTTGCTCTGTCTCTGGTTCTGACTTTGAGCGATGAACCGTACTTGTATCTTGACGTCAGTTTGAACTTTCTATTTATTCTATTGTATAAAACACAACAATTATCCGTACATTATGCAGCATGATAGTACATCTTCTTTTCTTCCCTCTCAACTCTCAATTATACAATACATACTTGTATTTACTCTCACTACTCACTACATATTCTCAAGTGTACACGTTTTCCCTTCTCTCGACGTAATTGCCCTACCAGGGAGTGAAAGGGGCCAAATAAATATGTGTTTGTACCTATACCTAGGTGTAATTTTCATCTATTGTGTATTATTATGAAGATCAAAAGCGACAGCTAGTCAGCCCCATCATTGTCTACCATACCTTTACATAAATATGTATGCATGTAATATCCATCAAAACAAAACAAAACTTGATGATAAATGCAAAGGTGCACATTATGCAATGTACATACGCACTTATTACTTATATTACAAAGTATTATACAATTTACAATAATGTTCGGTCTCCTGCTCGCTTTGAAGCCCTGCAATTATGTATACAAGTGGACTTCCGACTTGAGGCTAATATGTAATATTATTTGATACATGCATGCATACATACGTATAAAGAAATGGAGCCTTTCAGCCCTCGATGGAGTTTGCCTTCTCTGATAAATATGTAGTGTTTTTCCTGCAGCCTGTACTTGTACTTTTGCTACAGGAGAGAAAGTTGGTTCGATTTGATTATATCCTCACTAATGACATATCAGGTGGGTAGCCAAGCAAACCAGCTCTACACAGAGCAGCGTATATACAATACATACAAAGGAGAGAATGAGAGTGACAGGCCAATACAAAGCACAGTATATATAGTATAAAGAATAGAGAAAAGCTGTCAACTATATTTTTTGAGGTGTACAAAAGCACTTTTCTTTTCCCTTGTATTGGCTCCTTTCTCCAAAGTACAATAATACAATAATACATTTTTCTGTTTGTATTTTTCTTATTTTCGTGGCTATTTTCCGGTTCGATGATAATAAACGAAAAATAAAAGTGAAGCAGCACAACAAAACTGCGTTTTCCAAACGTGTGTACCGTATTTTTTCCAATTGTACCACACAGTTTTGTGAGTGTAACAGAATTTTTGGTTCTAAAGTACAATAGTAGGTACAGGAACATGCTTTCTATGTACACCTTTAAATTCAAAAAGTACGACTGTCGTAAAATTCGAACATTTGCAACAGCTTGTCAAGATATTAAATGCCAAACAACAAACTTCCGTCCGCAAATCAAAGAGATTCAAGCAAAGAAATATTTTATAGCACAAAGACAATGAATTTAGTAGCGGAAAGGGAAGGTATGAAAATTATTCGCAATAAAACGCAAAATTTTGCACGGAAGGTCTATCTCATCCGTCTACTCATTTAGCTAGAAAACAAAGGATTCTGTTCTCGCCTACCAATAATACGTGCACTTAATATCTCGGTTTTATGTAGTATGTAATATATAAACCCATGTGGTAAAGGAAAATGAGTAACAGTAAGCGTGTGCAGTGTGTAGTGTGGACAATGCACAGATTGAGCACAGGCACAAAACACTGGAAACATGATCGCATCGACATTTTACAATTCAATTAATTGCAATTTTGTAAGTTGGTTCTCCCATCCACATTTCCGCCGCCGCGTTTCCTCATAATAATTTGCAAATATAATCAATTTCTCGGTGAATCTTCTTTATTACATTTTATGCTTTCTATACAACTTTCTATTATATATATACGGCTGCGGAGTTGCGTACACACTTTTGGAACAAATTCCGAGACTCTAAATTGAACATTGAACATGCTTCGTGCTTTCTTCTGTGGCCTGCTTTCAATCTGCATATTACAGAGCCGAGAGTGATTGAATGTTATCCATGTGTGGGAGAAATATGTAGGAAAGAGAAAGCTCACGTTGACGTTCAAGCTGAATCGAATCGAATCGAGTTGAGTTGAGAGAGAGAGAGAGAAGTTGAGGCTGACGCATCATCATCATCATCATCGTCGTCATGTATTTTGCATCTATCTACCTATTTATTGAGCGATTTCATGTCATATTTCTATTCCATTCTATTATGTATAATGTATAATGTATAGGTACATGATTTCGATGCTGACGTTATCCGTTACCTATATAAAATATAAAATCCACACTTATTGATAATATGCCCGCATCAAGTTGTACTTTGCGTTGCGTTGTACAATGTGATATTCTGCATGTATACATGTGCATACACACATATGCTCATACATGTGAATAATATACAATGAAATTGAGGGAAGAGGGAAAAGTACAAGACAGAGAACTAAGCTCAATATTTGCACATGGATTTTGGAATTTTCAAGCTCTCTTCTACTCCTTCCATTTTTCCTCTCCACTATTGAAGCGTGTACTCATGTTTATGTATATTGTATGCGGAGTGTATGTAATATGTAATAATATCCAAAATTTATCCTAGATATCAACTCGCCGATAATCTGCATCTCCATAATAATATCTTGATAATCCCTACATCATAATGGCGTGCAAAATGTAGGCAGAATGTACATTGTACATAGTTGGATTGGATGTAAGTAATACATATTATATGAGCGGGGAAAGAAGAGCAAGATACTGCATAATAAATAGTAAATACATCGTAGATAAAATATTGTAGGACTATCATCAGGAGTAATAAATTCTTGGTATTCAACAATATCTAGACTATATAATTTACAACATATAAAACATACATGTATAAATAATGTATGATGAATTATATGATATCTATACCTACTGTAAAGGGATTGAGTCAGCAAGTTAATATTAATTGTTATGATCAAATCTCTGGGAATCGATGTCAATTCGACTGTCATATTAAACAACTGAGGGGCTTGTGATTGTTTGAAAAGGCTTTTGTGCCGGTGCGATTATCGCACAAATGTGAGCTTGAGTTGATCTAAGTGGAATATGGATATATTGTACAGTATACATATATATATAAGCTAGTCGACTATACATAAGATGTAAAGGTAAACGATTTGGATCGCGAATTATGAATTTATGGGGAAAACGTGTGGGATTCGAACAGTAGACATGCATACATATGTTTGTATAATGTATAAGTATAGGTATATATAGAAATATTTCTGAACAATGTTTTCTATATCCCATCTATGTACAATCTACACTCTGCCGTATTTGCCTTTGTCTTTGTCTGTTGCTTTTGCCGTCGTGGAGAGAGTGAAGGAGAGACAAGTGAGATTGCAGGGGCTGACAAAGACAAAAGGATGAAAGAGAGACAGAGATCTATCTTTGTATGTATGCATATATATGAATGTATAAAGGAGAGCAGAGATGAAAGGAAAAATCATTCAAGAGTTTTCTTCTTCTTTCAAGGGCTGGTAAACTCTGTACATGTGCATTTATGTATGTATATAGTTAGTAGTAAATACGTAGCATAATATTATATAAAGAGAGAAAGTCGAGAGCCCATAAAATATGAATATATGAGATACTTATAATATATTGTACATATATGTATATATCTGTGCTGTCGTCTATTGTATGTTATTTTGTATTATGCAGTAGGTTTCTCGTAGAGAGAGATGTGTAGGTGGAAAAGTCAAGTTACTTTGTCAGATTCCAAGAGATTCATTGGTTTATTATTAGCTGCGTCATGATGGTGATGGTTACGATTATGATGGATCTGTTGTATATTACGAACTCCATGTATGATGTGTGATATGATGTATGTATGTCAAAAGGTTCCACTTTCCCCAGTACTCTATAAGAGAAAGTGCAGTAGGTTGAAGGCTGAGTCTGGGACAAGTATGTATTTGGAATTTAAGTCCAGGCGCTCATTGAAGCTGTTGCGGTGAACCTGCACCTTGCACTTAATTGGAATATGTTGGATCAAGCTGGTGTCACTAATTGGCCTTGATTCCGACTGCAGAATTTTTTGTACGAATACTTAAGTAGAACTTACATTCAATATTTATACGTGTATGTAAGTATATATGCACGTTACTACGTTACACGATCTAAAATTTCAGATTCGAGAGAAATTTTCATTCGTATGCAGTATGTAGAATACGTTACTCAGACATAAATACAAACTAGGATAAAATCGACAATGCTTCTAATTTACTTTCCCGTTGTGGGCTTACTTTCACTCTTGCAACTTTACAGTTAAATTCCAGTCTAAATATGCATTTTGTACGAGTAATGCTTCTTTTTGTAAATTTTCCTGTTGCTTCTGTACCATAATAGCTAAATCTACTTGTGTTTGCATCAAATTTGTTTCATTCTTTCGTTCGCTGTCAAGCTTTCAACAAGTTTACATAGCTAGAAGGTTTACTATTTTTCTCTCGTTAATAATGAGCTATTGATTTTTTTAGTTTCACGTAATTTTTTACAATTTTTGCCCTTTTTCTACAAAAAGAAGGCTTGAAGTTTTGTGATTCAGCAAGCTTGGAAATGAAAAGGATTTAGAATTTTACTCGTTTGAGAGAAAGAAAAATGATTGTTTCGATTTTATAAAGTTCATCGGGAAGTCTTTAGTATAAAGTAGTATCTAAAGAAAAGTGTGTGTTATCAAAGTGAGATTTAGCATTGTTGAGAATGAATGAACTGAAACTAATGCTGTTTTTTTCTGAATATCCTTTCTCAATTCGTGCTTCCTGATAAGCAGCTAGACATTGGACCTGAAAAACTTCGAAAGAAAACGTGCTTGTCCGTCGTTATCACGATTCACTTTGTGACGGTATTAGCGTCTGCAATCTACACCGCTTTTAATGATCTCCTGGTATGAAAACATAGTCGAATCTATACCAAATTTTTGCATTTGAATGGATAAATTGTAACCGGGACCTAAGCAATGATACTTATTGTAAGACTTGTTGCATTCAAGTTTGTGGCTTAATGTGCAATTTTAAACTAATTTTTACATTACAGCAAGTCAAATTAGTGACTCAATTAGTATTTGCAGTTTGGGGACTGATACTTTGTGGTTCCTTCCTTTACGCTGGAAATCAAGGTACTTATCAAGTATTTTAGAAAAATAGTACATTTTGGTGGCGAAATTTTTCCAATGCATTTAAGATTTTTTAAGCAATTGTAAAATATTTGACCTTTGAAAGTTTTAGGAATTTTGGGTCATCCCAGTGGTCACTCTACCGAAGGTTCTTCCGTCACCAGCGGGAAAGAAGGAAAAGGTATGTATATACGTTATACATACATAAATAAACATCGTATGTACTGTTTACAAAGTTCAACTAACTGCTATTTACAAGAATTCGTATCTAATAAATGGAAATCAGTTAAAATCAATAATTTTGACGGGTGACTTTTGATTGTTTATGTGTGTATCGCTTTAGGGTTAGCGGCAATGGGGATGGGTTTGTTGGCGCCAGGACAAAATATTGCCGCATCTTTGACTGCTGCTCTTGCTCCAACCCTGTTGCATGCGGCAACTCCCAAGATAAAAATCACGGATGAAAATGACAGAACCGTCTCTGTTACGTCCGACCTCTCCCATCTCAATGATGCTGGTAAATTCATAATCCTTTATACTTTTTAGCATTTGCACAGAATTGATGTCAAATGTTACAAAACATACATTATGCATCAATCTCAATATTTGTGTAGAGGGTGGGAACGGTGGTCAACATGGAAATCGTCCACTAACGCCCGTTCCAGGTCCTTCATCAAACAAGAAAGACGCTGGAGGAGAAGACGGTAATAATAGTTCGGGCAACTACGTCCGCCCACCCAGTCCCGTTCTTCCACGCAGAAAAAGTTCGGGTTCGAGTAGAGTAATCAGTGGAGCTGCGGTAGCTTCTGGAGGGAGTGGACTCGTCACCTCGTCAGCGGGCAGCCATCCACGAAGACAATCGTTGAATCGACGAGCGAGCGGCTTCGTCGACGAAAAAGATGCCAATCGGAAAAAGTCCTTGACGTGGTCCGAGAGTGAAGTGAGTAACAACTCGGGTCACAAGAGCAAAAGCAAGTCCAAGAGTTTGGGAGATAAAGACAATAATTATGGAGAAGCAAGAGACTCAAGGTCCAGAAGTTCACAGCAGTCCAGAAAATCCATGGACAATAATGCCGATGGGACTTTCCCCGAAAAGTAAAACAATCAAACACTAGTGTATTTCAATAATACTACAATCACTTTAATGGTAAAATATTTACATTATAACCAAAACTTAATCCAATTAATTAATTTTCATGCAGAACTGAAGGACGGACGGAAAGTTTGCTCAGTGCTGGTGGCCCTGATTATACTCTCCAGTCGATTTTGTCTCATATCGCGTACGTCAATCAGACTGCTCTGGACTACAGACTTAGTCGTAAATTGTCCAGGAAAAATCAGGTACGAACAGAAAAATATTCTTGTCTTTTTAATTTTAGTTCTTAGAATATACGGGCACACATCACACATGATCTCTTACGAAGAATATCATGTGTAATGTGTAGAGAGAAAATGAGACATTTTCTTCTACAACTAGACAGCATGTCTAACGTTTACGTTTCGTACATGCACGAACAATGTGCATATACGATACATACATACACGTGTATACAAGTAATTGACTTGTTGCAACAATTTGACATAATTGCCTTTCATGTAAACATCCTGCTCTGTTCTCTTTTCTCTCTAGTTTTGTAGCATGCTATCTTCCATTATATCGGCATCGTTATGTACTTTTGTATTTTAACCTCTCGACACAAAAGAAAAAAAAGCATAAAATGTATTCTTTAAGTTTACGTTTTCTAATTTGCTCTCTTAGTTTAATGTCGAATCTCTGCCAGGATTAGGAATAAATTATTAGTTGGTATAAAAATGTACAATTTACACATGTTGGTCATCACCATGGTTTTTGTTTGTGTGTACGCCTGATGATGTCGAGGTTCGCATTTTGAAAGTCAAAGAGAAAAGAGAAAGTAATAATATGTACCTATAATATTTTATCCTATGGTACAGGTGCAAAAAGTGATCAAGTTTACATCCATTACGGCCATTTTGGGTGCTCTCCTTTGTATCGCTGAAATGGTTCGTATTTTGAGTCCATACGGCCTCCTCGCCTCGACGTCTCACCCCCCACCCTTATGGCCATGGTTTGTAAGTACAAAATCTCCTTTTGCTATAGAATTTTAAATAATTATTTATGTAGTTGCATTATGTAATTCTAATGTTTTTAATTTTTTCCTGTGGTGGTCTAGGCTCTCCAAACAGTATGTCGCACAATAGAATTTAGCATGGGAGCCACAATAGCGAATATAACCAAGCAACCTGTCAAAAATCCACATCACTATGCCTACTCCATTCGGCATAAGACCCATCGTGAATCTCTCTACTTGTAATACAACCTAATCATAAGTCTCATAAGTTTAAGATATCGTATATTCTATTATGTATACTTAATACATCATACAAGAGAATGTTAATTATACTATAAAATTTATTGTTGTAATATTAAAACTGAATGGTGATGTACTTTTAAAATTACAATCTTAATTTATTCAAACTTCTCAATCATTACCAGTACGTGGGTACCTAAAAAGTGTGTAAAAATGGTGTGTTTATAAAAATCAAATAATGAGAGGATATCAAAAAGTATTAAAATATTTAAATAATTTAATTACTGTCTAAGGCGATATTATATATTGTGTGGGTACAAAGTATTCTAAAATCTTCAGTGATCGATTTGAATTGTCAATGAGTTTTCTTTCCTGCGGAAAATGGAAAAAGTATGTAAGTATCATGTATGTACAATGTACATTGTACTTACATAATACGACAAAAAATACAATACAATTAAACAAATTTTCTAGCATTAAACGTACACGAACCGATAGTTAACTAAGTCATTCCGCTTGAAAGGTTTGGAATGGGCATTTCATTTGGTAAATACTTGAGGGTTATTTAGTATGTAGTACATATACTTTCTTGAGTTTTCAGCAACCGTTAAAAAGGGCAAAATAAAAATACTTAAAGTTAACTTTCATCTGTACAATTAACAATCAGTTCAAGAGTCATAACTTGTTATGAACTACCCGTGGTACAAACTTAGTTGTTATTACGAGAATGTTCATTTGCTTAAATTTGTTTTCTCTCTCATGTTATTAAGCGTGAGCGATTAATATTTTAAGTGTAGAATAAAAATATTTCATAGCCAAAGGCGTCACTGAAAAAATATAAGTAAGAAAAAATACAAAAGGAAATTGAAAGAGCTTCAGAATCGCTTATAAGAAATCGGGAATCGGAAAATGAGCAGAACAGCAGGTCTTTGGCGGAGAAACTGAAAAGAAAACTTGTCAGATTACCGTTTCATCAGTATTCATTGTATTCTATGCTATTTTCTTTGATACGAAGAACGAGAACTGCTCTAACCTGAATCACAATCTCTTTCTCATGTTATTTAAGTATTTTTAGGTACATTAATTCTAATTCCTCTTATGGAAGAATAAACTTACAATACTATAAAAATATATAATACTGAAGAAATGTCTATATGTCAACTGATCTAACAAAAAAAGATTATAATGATACACGGAAAATAGACTTTAAACTTAAATAGATTGGATAGATTACATAGATAAGTATTGATGATTAATTTATACATAAATAATGAGCATAGGAACATAAATGTTAAAAATATTATATCAATTGTTAATCCATTATATCATTGCCAAATCTTGTTATTATGTGCATACTGCGTATGCATTCTATATTGTAAATGCAGTATGCATTGAACCTACTTAAAATGTTTCGGTATAATATTATCTACATTTAGTTTATCGTTTACCATACGCTGTGTCTCAAAATGGGGATTTAAATGGACAAGTCATTCAATAATAAAATTCCAAATCGTATTAAAAATGTACTTACTTACATGATTATGAATTATGAATGATCTAGACGTTGATTAGATTATTGACACTTTACATTAAACTAGAATAAGGAGTGTTATTACATATTATAATCTATTTTAAAATCAAAACACAAAAGTTCTATAACAAAAAGAAGCCAAATCATGTGTATTCTGTGCTAATGTGGGTGATATGCATAATATATTTGAAACAAAACAATAAAATTAAACCAAGAAACAAAAATACGTAAAGGCTTGCTGTGTTGCTTCAATATCACTGATTTCATTACCTGAAAATCTGACCTTTGCTTTGATGGAAAAAAGAAAAAAGTAAACATAATATAACAGTTTTACATAATATGAATTAGAGTACAGTAGTAATATTATTAATTTTTTATTTCTAAATCTTTGAGTCTCATAGTATACTTAAGCTTAAGTATTTTAAAATCAGAATAATAACAACAATAACTATAACGAGATTTTCCGTTTTTGGCTTCGAGTTATAGTTTTTCCTTACAAAGGCAATATATAAATTTATAAATACAATGATAATAGTTCAAGTGTTATTTTACTTACATGATGTACATTTACAAGTGATTTACAACATGCTGTACAATTACAACCGTAGCAGTGAACTATACTGCTAAAAATTAAAAAGTATTACGTTTTATCAGTTAGAAAGCAATTAACTATTAATGGTTGAAACTATATTCATCAATAATTAACTTGAAATAATCTACACACTATTCCTCCTTTCTACCGATCATTTATCGACGGAACATCGGTTAATGTACAAAAAGTAGGTCGAAATACAAATGGTTTTGGTTACACATTATGTAAAATACGGAAACAATGACATTAATTTCTAATTTCAATACAAAACTCAATTTGCTCAAGTTCGCTCCACTTTTGAGACTTTTGAAAAAGTCTAAATCGAAAGATCATATTTATATAGTAAAATTTAAAGTACAGTAAAAATTATAAATTATTTTAGTAAACTTTATAACAAATAACTATTTGGTAGTTTAAAATTATAAGTTTTAACAGCAAATAATTTTCAACGGCCAATAACATATAAAAAGTAAGCAATCTTACCTTTGCATGTACGTATAATTGATAATATGCAAGATAAAAACAATATAATATTAGGTACATTGATAATTGATATTTTAGTTGATGTACTGTACAGCTATTGCTTAATGGAAAAAGATAATAAGGTTTATATTCACTTGGCGAATAACAAAACTTTAATATTATGTTTGTTAGTTTTTCAGTAATAATATAGCTTTGAAAACAGGAAAATAATAGTTATTACATAATGTTAATGATTTTAACTTTCTAGCTGTTCCAATTCAGCTACATTCTCAGCATCTAATTTTAAAATTGGTTTTCCAAAATGTCTTTCGATTTCTTGTAGAATCTTCATAGACTTGGCTCCATCGACCAAATTGATAGCTATTCCGGCCTTTCCAAATCTACGTAAAAACATCAAAAATAAACATAAATTAATGAATAATGTCAGAAATCCTTTCACATAATTACACGTTCAGGCAATTTGTATTTTAGATTCGAAGATATATGAATATTTTATGAATGCAAATACCTTCCAGTTCTACCGATTCTGTGCAAATATGTTTCACAGTCTGGCTTATGGTTCATATCGACAGGCAAATCATAATTTACTACTAATGTGACCTGCTCAACATCGATACCTAAAATATAAATGTCAGATGTTATTTATTATGGCATAATGCATCTTTGAAGTATTTTGCATACAATATAAAAGTACAATACTTTTTATAGCTTCTTAAATCTTTTAACATTTTTTTGTTTACGAATTACGGTAAAAATTTAAAAAAATGTACCTCGGGCCATCACGTTGGTTGTTATGAGGATTCGTTCTTGACTGTCTCTGAATCGGTTGAGAACAGCTATTCTTTGTTCTACTGTCAAATCTCCAGTTAAAAGAGCAACAGCATGTCCATCTTTGGTTAATTTTGTAGCCAACCATGATGCTGTATTACGTGTCTACAAAATCAAATAATACCAAGAAAATCATTTTTAAAGTGGTCATTTTTTAGTGTAATACATACTATATGCATACATACCTCATTATGGATGAAAAATAATGAAAATTTTAAGTTAATGTCCAATAAGGAAATTTGAATGCATTAGTAGTTAAAAATTACAAATTACTAAGGCATTCGCTCATCATCTCCACAAACACAAATAGATACATAGTTCATTATAATTCATCCAAGTTGACTGAACTTGCACAAGAGAACAATAAATATTGTAATTTTATTGTTATTGCTCTTTTACCTGACAGAAGATCATCGCTTGTCCTATGGTGATGACTCCATAAATGTTAGCAATAGCACGATACTTTTCATTCGAGTCCCTACATTCAATCCAGTATTGTCGTATGTTGTCTATATAAAAGTAAAGTATGTAATAATGAGATTTTAGCTTCAAACAAAATAAGTACATCATGTATTCATAATATTCATAATTAATGCTCAAGTATATTATACCCATGTATACAAATTTAAATAATTTGTAAGTGGTGTATATGTACAATGTATATGTACCTAAACTTTCTTCTTCTCGTTTAAGACGCATAATTGTTGCATCTGGAATTAGAGTCTCTGCAAAGCGCATAACTTCTCTGTCGTAAGTGGCCGAAAATAACATTTTCTGGCAATTTGGTGGAAGTTTTCTACACATATATATGAGAAATAAGAAATGTATCAACATATGGTGTTTTTATAGTTTAAGACATTGTAGAATTCCCATCAGAAATATTACACGAATACAATGCAACTACAAATAATCAATGAGTATGAGTAATTAATATTAAGGAATTTTATATTACCGATGAAGTTTTATACTTTGGTCGTGGTAGCCTTGCGTAGCAATCCTAAAGCAATAATTGAGGATGAGAGAATCTAATGTACCTCTGGTATATGGTGTTTCCATGGAAACACCATATACAAGAGGTACATTAGATTCTATCATCCTCAATTTATATAATAATGAGCTTACACACAATTACAAAATAACTGATTCGTAAATAAAAAGGGAACATGGTTACTAGTACATAATATCGTGGAAATAGGTATTAAAATACATCAAAATAGCTTACATCACATCGGCTTCGTCCAATACGAAAACTTTAATTTTACTAGCATCAAAGAATTTCAGTTTGAAGGCCCAATCGATGATTTTTCCCGGTGTGCCAATTATAATGTGAGACTTAATTTTTTCGCCAAAAGGAACTAAAGAAGAAGAAGAAGAAGAAGAAGAAAACGGTAAACAAGGTTAATGAATAATACACGGCAACTAACAACATGCTTGTTTGTAGCATTGATTGTATTATTTCGTGCATGTAAAAACCGTCCATTTTCCAAAAATGTTTGGCAAGCCAATTTGATTTCGAG